>VTPC01001507.1:269831-288686 GCA_011009095.1 Ignelater luminosus
TTTAGAATTTAATTTTAATTATATACATAAGGTAATTATAATATTAGTTTATTTATTTATGATACATATTTTTGTATATTTACTTTGTAGTTTATCACTGAAGAAGACAACAATAGTTGCTGAACGTATGATTATTAAAATAATAAAAAAAAAATATTACAAAAAAGACTTCATCTTTACTTTTAACTGAAGAGAAAACAATTTAATAAAACTGTATCATTTGTATTATAATTGAGTTAGGTAATTACATACAATACAATTACAAGTTTTGTAAATGGCAATTTAAATTATGAAATCTAATTCATTTTTATCTCAATGATGTATATTATATAAAATGATTAAAACCTTACATATATGTACCTTTTTCATTCTAATGTAATTTTAAAGAACCCAGCTAGTAAATAAAAATATTATAATATATTGAAAATAAGTTAAAGAATTTTAAATTCCATACAATAAGTAAAAAATAGTGATTGGTATTTGAGCGCTTCCCGCTTCTTATTGTTGTGTTAATCCTTCAGTAAATTTTTTTTAGCTCTTTGATGTGGTGGCCAAAAGACTTAAAATCATAAAAACTCAGTTTTTCCAGACGGTAATAAGTAAAAGGTAATAACAAAAATTGAGAATTCTCATTGAGCTTCATGATTCAGTTTAGTTTAGTCAGTTTTAGTTGAGTGAATGAATGGTGCATTGTACAGCTTTGTCTTTGCTGTTTATATGAGTAATTTATAATTAGGTTTGATGAATAAAAGAATTAATCTTTAAAAATAATTTTTCGATAAAATAAACTAGCGTTGACAAAACTAATTCTCAATCGAGTGAATTTCAGAACTAGACTACGATACGAATTCAGTGATAATATTAATTTTGTTTGTTTGGTAAAACTTCCATAGAAATTTTTCTTACATAATTATATAGGTGTTTTGAAAGACATTTTATGTAGTGTAATGCTTAGTGCATAGGATAGACATAGTGATAGGCCTAAGTTAGTTATAGTGTTCCATGTTTTCTTGTAAATGGTTGAGATAGGTAACAAATTGAAATTAGAAAAAAAAGTAACTACAAAATACCTCTACATTGCAGATTATTATAATAAGTAACCATGGGATTACATACCAAAAAAAAACGCCTTCTGTGAAACGAAAAAGCTGCAAACTTTTAAATTCTAGTTGCAAACGAAGAAGGTAGGTATTATCGTTATGTAGGAATCTATTGGTTGATCTTTCCTAAAATGTTGACATTTTTTTATTGCTTGTTACAATGAAATTAGATTGTTTTATTAACAAATTTATATTTGTGTATTTGATTTTACAACTGACCCAAATGAACAAACTCTTGAGACAGGAACAGCAATCAAAGAATTGCCGGAATTCGAGATAGAACATACTGAGAAATGATCATCAGATTCTATGAAAGAAATAAGCGGTAGAAGAATAGTGGATATTGGCATTTATTTCAATCCCTGAAATCGCTTCGTCACGAAGGATTTGGATGCGGTTTTTTTTGATATTAATATAATATCGGAAAAGCGTTTCGACTTAAGAAGTATCTTTACCACAAAATGTAAAGTATGCAACATAAAAGAGACATTATCTACAGAAAGAGAGGATGGAGAACATGTTGATATCAATAAAGCTTCGGTCAGTGGATTTTTTGCCGTTGGTGGAGGATATTCTCAACTAACCGAGTTTTGTACCGCATTAAATATCCCTTCTATGGCACAAAATACTTATACAAAAAATGCGGATATAATTTAAGAAGCTCTGAGGGAAAGTGTCTGGGAAGAAATGAAAAAAGCAGGAGAAGAAAAAGTAGCTTTGGCAAATGGTTCTGGGCACGTTGATAGTAATAGAACCCCCATAACAACAGTTATTGAAGGCAAACGAGCCTACAATACAAATTATAATGCAAATCCCGAAATTGCGTGCATTATTGGAGCTGCCACAAAGAAACTGTTGTATGTGGGAGTAAAAAATAAATATTGCGCCTTCTGTCATAAATACCAGATGGAAAAGAAGGACGTTCCATTTCATAAATGGTTTAGAAATTGGACGGGCACTACCCCATCGATGGAATCGAAGATCGTGCTAGAGGGATTTAAAGCATCATTAGAGATGAATGGTCTAATGGTAAATGAGTGAGGATGGTTTGAATTTGGCGCCACATTTAAATTATTTTCATGTCGGTCCTACTTATTTACTTTTTGCAATCTGTCAAATCTGTGTTGTTTACAAAGTATAATAACAAGCAATACTATACCTTATCTCATTTCTATAATTCCAATCCATTTCAAATGCTTAGGGTTTTAGTTGCATGCACTGTTATACCCCAAACTTATTTATGTTGGTGTCACTATTTCTAGTTACACATTTGTCACTAGAAATCTTTTGTCAAACGAATGTCATATGTCAAAGTAGGGTTAAAATGCAATAAATTCGTTTTTATGTGCAAATCATTTTGATTACAATTAATATTGAAGTAATAAACACAAAAAGAAATTTTTATTCCAAATAATAAACAAACAACAAAAGGTAACTCTACGAAATGCAAACATTTACCTTTTCTGAATGACAATCTAACCTCTGATTTTAAATAAAAACATAAATAACATTACTGTCAACATTTCTCAATGAAAAATTCTAGTGTTTAGAAGGTTTTGTAACCAACATAACAAAAATTTAACAGGGATTATAGAAATGAGATAAACTGTATATAACCTCAAGAAAGATAGATTATTTTATTTGACAGATTGCAAAAAGTAAACAAGTAGTGTCAACATGAAAATAATTTAAATGTGGCGCCAAATTCAAACCATCCTCATTCATTTACAATCACTGTATATGGGCAAGTAATCGGCGATGGTGACAGCTGTGGTGACACTACTAGTGGTGTGTACAAGAAGATATGTACTAATAAACGTTATGGATCATATGTGCACGTTAAAAGAATAGAATGCAGGAATCAATCACATTGCACATAATTATTGTAAAAAAAAACTTAAAGAAATCGCAAAAGTACTCGAATAAATAAAAATGTTCGTAAATATTTAAGAGGTAATAGCAATGTTCTGCTCTTTAGAGCAGCTGTAGTGTGTGCGGTTAGGTATAGGAAAAAGGAAGATGTTCCACAACATGTGAAAATAATAAATTTAAAAGAAGACATATTAAATGGTCCCAAGCATGTAATAAGTTGCCACGATAATTGCAAGATTAATGGTGTCTATAAGTATTTTTGTATGGGACCTAAATCTGGGGAAATAAATTTATATAATCTTCTACACAATAGTGAAGGTTTTGACCAATTTAGAAGAGCCATTAGTCGGGTTGCTGAAAATTCCGCCAGTCTCCTGCATGACGTAGACACAAATCAGACAGAATCTTTTAATAGTATTTTAACAAACTAGTAGGGGGAAATAGAATTAATTACACACTGCGTGGTTCATACCAATCAAGATGTATGGGAGCAGCAATAACGTACAATAAACCACAACCATTTCTGGGGATGTACATAAAAGATTTGCCAAAAACCGTACGGTTGCGACATATATTCATAAATTTTGTATTAAAAAGAAAAAGGCTGGTAAAAGAGATATTTAAAAAAAACAACGACGACTCCAGCACAATCACAGCCGTCGCGACGCCAACACCGCAAGATTCAACCAGCTATCATCACCAAGAGCCACCTCCAAGCGCCACCTGCCAAGATTCTTCAAGAAATTCTTCAATTCCATCTACTCAACAACACCATCATCAACTTCCAGCACCGGATGAGCGTTGCGTCTCTAACAACTTTTCCACATTCGAGGCTGAAGAGAAACCGAGTGGTTTCTAAAACCGTGCGTAATGCACAAATAGCGATGATTTGCTTGCTTGCTTAACAGATAAGGCCTCTGGAAACTACACCCAGATACAGTGCAGAAACAAGGGGTCATTGCATAAAAAATCATAGTAGAATGGTTGCACGACCATTTATAAAAATTCTGATTTTTTGTGCACATGTTCTCACGCGATTTACTAATCCAAATTTTTCCAACACAGTGTACACTGATTTTGGCAATTTCAGATGTTCACAGAAAGTTTACTTTCTCGGTAATAAAAAAGGATAAAGACTTGGAGCAAAATTGAGTCTGTTTCTTTTTAAATACACTTTTTTGCCCTGTTATATATCTTTGGTTTAAGTCAATTACTACATCCTAGAATTAAGCCTAAAAATTGGTGAAAGATTTTGAAAAACTTGATCTTCAAGCTCTATTATTGGTGTGAAAACTTTAAGTATAAAGTTTCAAATCTTTATTACGTACTAAACTACGATTAGAGCATCTGCACCCAACAATCCTTTTCGTGGTACCATTAATACCGTTGCATGAACCTTTGCCATAAAAAGTGCCAAAAAGCTCTACTCTACTGAAAGGCCATAATCAGAACTACGGTGGCATGATTTTTTGTTTATAGAGATCTTCAAAGAAGGTGAACAAGTGACAAAATTCTGAAACCATAAATTTCGTACAAACAATACAGCTCAGAGTCGTTTCTTTCAAAATATACACACCATTCACTTTGATGTCTAACTGTGACTAAATTAGTTAAGTCTTCAAATTGAGATGTTTAGGCTACGTGAGTTACATGCAATATTTTATTCGCATTAAGGTTGAGATTTTTTCCAATTCCTATCTGAGTAATTTAAGACTAAATAATAGGAAATTACATCAAACTGTCATACTTTTAGCTGTTGCTAAAAAGGCATGATTTTCTGGGTGAAGATACTCTGATGGTAAGCTTAGCACGCGATAAAAAACTTGAAACTTTTCACTTAAAATTTTTCATACCAATAATAGAGCTAAAGATCAAGCTTTTTTAAAATTTGTCACCACAATCTCAAGCTTGATTTCAGCATGTAATCATTAATTTAGAGTACAAATGATAACAGGATAAAATGATAATTTGAAAAAGAACAAACTGGGTTTTGTTCCAAGTCTCTGTCTTTTTTGATCACCGAGGAAGTAAACTTTCCGTGAACGTCTGAAATTGCCAAAAACAAGGTGTTTATGTCGTGAAGAATCTGTGAACAGAAAATTTTCTAAAAAATCGGGTTTGGTCTAGCAAATTATGTGGAAACAAGTATACAAATGATCAGAACTTTTAAAGATGGTCGTGAAACTAAGTACTTGAAAATCTGACGATTTGGCATGGAAGAACCCTAAGATATGAGGTCTGAACAACAAGAATCTCAAGTACCATTTAGAGAGTCACGCTACCAACAGCGTTTGGTTAATGCAGTACCCAGTGCTGTTCTTACGTGGAAATCCGGTAAGGGAAAGGTAGACAGTTCAGCTCATCGTATAGTTATATAACGGGTACAAATAATATAAGCTCGTGGACATAACATGCAGGAACTCTCTCGGTACAAAGACGTTCAGACTTTTCGTTTTTATTATTATTACTAATATTACTTTAAATGATACCTATTCATTTATAAAATTACATATGTCCTCTGAAATATTATTTATTCTCATAATAAAATCAATCTAATAATAAACTAGAAAATTAAAGAATTAAAACATTTTAAATAGGGGTACTATACACTGATATGTGGGAAGTTTTGTGGTTGAGCAGCCGCCATCTTTGATGACGTATAGGAAAAAAATGTATCAAATGGTGGATGTCCACCAAGACACCAACTAAGCATTCCTGAAAATAAAATGTTCCTACTCACATTTTTCTATAGGATTACGGTTACCTCGAAGACTAGTAAGCTTTTTCTCGTGCCTGATTATACCTTAGTATAAATAAAAATGTAATATGTTTGTTTCTCTCTTTCCACTTCATAGTTCTTCTTTTCTGATCATATTTTGTTGCAACAACAATCTGTGGCTGACCACAACGAAACAGACTGAAGTTTACATAGCGTTAACCTATAAACGGATGCGCGCTTCCCACTCTTTGCGCTCTATCTCAAAAACGACTAATCATACAGACAAATGCATAGAACCAAACTTGTAGAAAATGTTATTCTCTACAAGTTTTGTAATAACCTCCAATGACATGGGAGGCATGGAAAGCGAGATATTTGTATAAAACCGATTTTCGTGACCTTTGACCTTTGATATCTTGACTAGCGGACACAATATCTTATGAGACTTTTCAGTCCGTCTTTAGAATGTCGAGACAAAGGTCTATGCAAATTTTTAGCTTTGTATCTTTCATTCCGAAGTTTAATCCTTATTTTACTGCATTTAGTTTTGTATGATTATTTTTCATGATTAGCTCCATCGTTAATCGTCTCATGCTATTGACGATTAATGTACTCGTGAATCGTTTGTGACGATTAACAACTAAAATTTGAATAGTAATTGTTAATCGTTAGTTTGACTAAAATTTGCCCAACATTGTACCCATGTATCGAAACAACAGTAACAGCCTTAGTTGGGACGTTGTCAAGAATTACATATTTTCTTACCATTTACTAATTTAGCGGGTTTTGCAACAAAAATAACTAAAAAAATAATCTCGGCTAAATGAGCATGTAAAAGTTAAGATAAAGGGTATTATTTGTACTGACATTTAATTAAAAAAGGAGCGTATATGACAAGAGTTTCAGAATCACTGTAGTGAAGATTTCTATCTCAAGAATCTTTATTTCTTTTATAATGTACTAAAGGAAAAAAGAAAGTGGCGTTACGTAATTTACGAATACAAAAACACAAGTAATGTAATGAGTAATTAATTTATTAATTACCAATTTCCACAACATTTTTTAACGGCGATTCTTTCTTTTTCTCCGAAGTCGATAAAAGGTTCCGGTATAAACGTTGAATGATTTTTGATATTTCGCGCTGATTTGACTCTACCATATACCCATAGTATCTATGCGATATTTGAGATTATCGTAAATCGCATTTAAATAGGATACAATCTGGTTCTTTCTTCTCATAGCGCAGCACTTTGATCTTTAGCCAAGACGTCTTATGGCTATGCTAACAATCTTAAATTTAAAAAATTGTTGAATTTAATTCTTGTACAATGTACATGATATTGGTATTTGCTGCGTATCTTTTTCTATGAAGGAAAACTGTTCTTGATGTCGAGATTTAATTACAGAATGAAGATTTCTATTCGACCAGCTATGGTTGTTGTAGAAGTTAACTTTGAGTTGTCTTGAAAAATTTGCTTCGTCTATAAAGAGTACATTAACTCGACAGTTAGGACATTGACAATGACACTGACGCAAAAACCATTTACCAAACAATAATCGGGGCTGGAAATCTGCTTCCAAGGGAACCTGTGCTCGTTTCAAGAGATTGCTCAGGAAAAAAATCCTCCATACGGCTGCATTAAATTCTTGACATTCTGCAGCCAGTTTCATTGTACTTCTTTCAGGATGCTCTTTAATCACATCGAAGACTTTTATTTTTAAATTGGGCATTCAGTCCCTATTAGCAACGACAGGAGAAAAAACCCTGTTTGCTGAAGCCTACGGTAGATAGCAGAAAGTGCCTTTAACTGGACATTGTTTTACAGGGAACATATCTCTGTAAAGATGTTGAGCTTTGAGAGTGTTGCTGTCTGTTTTCCTATAAGCATAATTAATATTAGCCATTTCACGGTTTGTATACTGATTCATGTTGTAGATCTTTTATGCAAAATAAGCATCACTTATTCAATTGACTTAAAAATGTTTACTGCAAGTAAAAGTTGACATTTCAGACAACCGATGACAGTTGCTGCCAATAGAAGAAGTTTGTTAAAAATGTTTATAGGTTACTGATTTTGTTTTCTCATTTAATTAAAAAGTACGTTTTGTGCAAAGATTCTATCTTAAAATGTTGATAACTCAGAAAATTTTGGAACCTAAGTATATAAAGGTTTGTTTAATCCTTATAACTTGCAGAATAGCATGGTAAAGTTTGGCCAAACATTTTAGAACATCCTGCATAAACATTCTTTTTGGTGGTCTCTGTAGTGCTATGCATTGAACCGACCTCTATGTAAGAGTGCCTCTTTTCCATAAAAACTGTTTTGCACACTACAATAAGCGTCCAAATACAATCTAGTTTTCTTTACATCTGGCGGAATATCTAGTTTTAATCAATCCAATAATGCAGTTCCAAACTCTGAACTTTCCATTTTACCTCAGTCCAAACGTAATAAATATATGTAGTATGTTGTATTTGGATCGGTTGTTTCATAGATTGCAACATTGTAAGCACAGAGCTTTGAGGAGTAATAATTGCATCTGTGATACCTCTAAAGGAGAGATTTAAAACATGCTCTGCAAATCTAAAGAAGCACTCGAGATTTATCTTTACTTGCTCAAACTTTATTAGTATTCTTAGATGCATTTGCTTGGTCACGTCATTTTAAGTTTAGATTGTAATTCTCTCTCAATACAAATTTAATTTTAGATTTCTTGAGAATTTTGCGTTGATCCTTCTTCGATCTAAAGAAGGATACACTTCTCTGAGTATAGGGCAAGCATCTTTGTGATAGAAAAACTGTAATCCAAATATATACTTTATGCTTTTTCTTCAGTAATGCGACCTTTTGATATACTCCTTTTAACTCTTTTTATTTGTATTTCCGGAGTTTTATTAACAAGGGGATTGTTCTTAATGGTAATCTCATTGAAAAATTCAAATCATTAATCAATGATAATAATGCATAAGATCTTTACAAAAGAAGTTTCTATGTACTTGAATAACCCTAAATCTATTATTCTTGAAGTTATATTTCCGATTCGTACTTGTAAAAGTACACCAAAGAAAATCTTTTTGCCTGCAATAATTAAAATTATCGTAATCAGCACAAATATAGCTGTACATTGGAGTATCACATTAAAGTAACAATTTTTGGAGCTTTAACGGATTTCAACGCGTTTTTACTGTTCAAGTACTTTGCAAATCTACTGTCAGCTTTTATATCGCTCGTAATCAATTTTTGTCAATTTGGTGTTTTTCAACATTATCGGCGTCTCTCTAGTTTGCATTACTTGAAGTAGTAGGAAGCTGAGTGGAATGTAGTAAATAGAAAGCGTCGGGAAAGCAGTCGACTTGGCCAAACCTTCTGCTCGGTCACTTCCTGCAGTAAGTTCATGATATAGGGCCGGTTCTAGTAGCCCACTGCCTAATGAATTATTGTTTTATAAAAATGCATTATAGCAGCTAAAATAACTGCGATTTTTAATTCTATGTTATCTACTGTCTTTGGTTCTAAGTTATGTTACATACATTTCAGGAAATAAAAATTATATGTCAATTATTAGCTTTTAATTACTTTCAGAAAGTGCGATTATGCTAAGGCGAGAAAGTCTTGCATTCTAGATAAATTTAGGTATTGTTTTTAACATCTTTGTGAAGATTTTTATTTATTAAATCAGAACAGTACTTCTTCATAATGAGCAGTGCTTTAACTACTGTACTAGATTAAAACGTTCGAAAGATTTTTACGTGTAAAAATGGGTTTAGCGATCCTTAGAAATGACGTAGCATAAAATAATATCGGTATGCTTTCAGAAACGACTTGTTCGGTTTTATCGAAGACTGGGTCGGGGTCATAGAGAACGATAACGAAATGTTAATAATTCAGAAAAGAGACATTTTCGAACCTAAGTACATAAAGGTTTGTTTAATCCTTGTGACTTGTAGAATATGCTGGTAAAGTTTGGCCATACATTTTTGAAACGCCCTGTATAAATATTCTTTTTGGTAGTCTTAGTTAACGTTAACCTATATAAATGACCAGCTAATCCTAAGACTGCTCAACTGCTCTGGTCTACGGGATCGGAAGAAGAAAGGGGTCCTCCTGCGATAGCTGATTGGTAACGCAATGTTTACTGACTTTTGTTGGTCTCCAGTGTGCAGGCGGAGTCCGACGGCGATTTTTTCAAAACCTTATGTTTCCTGGAACAGGCCCTATCACGTGTGTTGCCACAAACAAACAACAATTAAAGTTATAACAAAGCATATATTAATGAACAGATATACACAGATTCGCAATAGCGAAACAAAAGTGAATACGAAACAAACTGGAAACAATAAGTTTTAGGTACAAACGTAAATACAAATAGTTAAATAAACATAAACGAGGAAAACGATAAATGGTTATATACAGGTAATGTACGTTTCAGACCTGAAAGGTCGATGACTCACTGACCTAGATTTTAAATACTTTAAGGATAAGATATGCAAGCTCCTTACTTACTTAATTAAATTCAAATAACAAATACTGAATATTATTTGATACAATATTTATAAACAATAATATGATGCGATACAAAGATAGTACAATGATGACGAATGCAACACAAGCATTCGTTTTCTGTTTGGCACTAATAAATTGTTAAACGTAAACAAGACGATAAACAAACAGCTAGTCCGTTGCCAAATATCGTTTAACGGATTCAGTAATTTCATTAAACTGTAGAATCTAACCACTAGGTTTTCCTAATTTAAGAGACGGCAAAATATCTTCTTATATTTTAAGTTAAATAAATAACAATAAATACTTGCGAGGTTCATGATAACATCGCAGCTCACTTTGTATTACAAAACGCACAGATTGTTCTTATCAGGAACGTTGATAAATGAGGAACGGTATCAAATAGTTGATGGTCCAGTAAAGTTGTCCGTATACCCGACCGCGATGCATTTAAAAACGTTGAGTTTATCGATATTACTTAGGCGGACGACTAAACATGTGCAATTCGCGAAAGATAGTGACGTATTTTCTGCAAGATGAGCGTAGGCCAGTTGTGCAACACATTTTCGTTTTATTATATGCATACGAGGTGTGTGAGAAAAGTAATGAGACTGGCAACACTGTGGGAGATCTGGCAATGTTGTGTCTACCGGCCTGTGCTAAACCGGTTTGTTTATCGCTTCCACTTCCTCAGTCCGAGTTACAACTCCGTACAGCTAACACATTATTTTTGACAGCGCCATCAGTGAAGTTGTGTTTTTGTTGTGTGTTACAGAAATGGAGCATCGGAATTTAGAGCAACGTTGTGCAATAAAGTTTTGTGTTAAACTTGGTGAATCCGCAAGTGTGACTTTTGAAAAGTTGAAACAGGTCTATGGGGAACAGTGTTTATCAAGAGCACAAGTTTTCGGCTGGCACAAATCATTTTTGGACGGCCGAGAACACGTTGAAGACGAACCTCGCTCAGGGAGACCTTCAACTTCAAAAAACTGACGAAAACGTTGAACGTGTGAGGGCTCTTGTGAGATCAGACCGTCGTTTAACAATAAGGATGATGAGTGAACAGTTAAATTTAAACACTTTCACCGTGCATCAAATTTTGACAGACATCATGACAATGCTCTGTGTCACACAGCAATTTCCATCAGTAAATCTTTGACCTCAAAACGCATTACTGTTGTTCCTCATCCCCCCCTATTCACCTGATTTGAGTCCTTGTGACTTTTTCCCTTTTCCCGAAATTGAAACATGTCCTAAAAGGACGTCATTTTGGAACTCTGGAGAACATTCAAAAGACTGTGACCGACCAGTTAAAAGCCATACCAGTTGAAGACTTCCAGCGCTGCTACCAAGAGTGGGAACAACGACTCCGCCGGTGTATAGCTGCCCAATGGAACTACTTTGAAGGGGATAACATTGTTGTTTGAAAAAAATAAAAACTTTGGTTAGTATGAAATCAGTCTCATTACTTTTCTCACATACCTCGTATGTACGTACATTGATATAATACTTGATAAACGCTCCACCGCTGGCACGATCACGCCACCGATTCTTTTCATGATGCATTAACTAACTGACACCGCTCCTTGTAATGATAAATGTTCAACAGCTTAAAAAATATAATTATAACATAAAATAAACTTACAGCTAATAGTGAATCCCAATACGGAATAATTAATCCACATACACTTGGCGATAATTACATAAGCACGTAGGTGGTTGCAAACATTGGCACAAAACATTACATTGGCTTTAGATTTACTACACAAAAGATACAGCTGCTGTTGTAACTCCGTCGTGCACTGGAAACGACGCGCCACCAAAACTGGGTCAAACAGCTGCTGGCAGGGCATTCTCAAAGCTATGTACAGATATATACAGATATGCTTAACAGTACGGAAAGTTCGTTTACCAGAATAACAATAACGATAACACCTTCTGCAGATTGTATAATCCAGTAACAAGACTGAAACATGAAATAGGTAACGAAACACTGACGATGTCCTCCTGAAATACAGAGTAAATCTTTGTATTCGATGCATTGAAGACGCGACACGCTTACAATCCGAAATACTATGTTTGGTTCAGGCCAAACTATATAACCTGGGTAGCTTTATCTAAACTGTTGGATCTCGCGACGTCAAAAATTTCCAAGGGGAAGATCTCCAGGTATTAGAGAACGAAAGGAACGCAACGCGTTTTTTTCAAAAGCTCAAGCAAGACTTTCTGAAAATTCTCAAGCGAGAAGAGGCGTTAAACAGAAGCCATCTTGTAGTGTTGGTTCTCCTCGATAAAATAATTCGCCCTAATGACAGTAGTATTGCATTTATTGGTAAAAAAAAGAGGTAAAGAAGGTTACTCATTCCTACGAGTTTGAATTGTAGTAGTAAAGCTAATTTGCATTTAGTGTCAAGAAGCTTGTGTGTCTACTGCCTTGATCTTAACAACAAAATTCTTGGAATAAGGAAAAATGGAATAGTAAAATAGAGATATATTTAATTTTTAAAAGATTCAAACTTTGTTTAATCGCAGCAGAGGAAGCGAGAAAGGGACAAATATTTTTTTTCTTCACTTTACTAAGGGCGAATAACATTTATCGAAGAAGGAAAAATTAAATATTTACAGAGATATAAAACGCAAAATACAATTTGCATCCTATGATTTCGGGATGGAATAATTTTATATCCATTATTATAATAACACATGGGCTGAAAAGTCCCAGGCCTAACAAATAGATGGCGCTAGTTCTATTGCATTCACCGCTTTTTCAGTTAGTACTAACCTTCAAAAGACAGCTGTTAAAATTTCATGATATTCTCTTCATTATTTTGTGAGTTATTGTGCTAAGAGTGACGCTACTTTTGTTATTTTCAAAACAATGGATCAAAAACAATTTCGTGTTTTAATTTTACACTGCTTCTTGATGGGAAAAAATACCGTTCAAGCGAAGCAATGGCTTGAAAAGTGTTATGGGGACTCCGCTCCATCAGAAACAACAATAAAACGTTGGTTTGCTGACTTCAAACGTGGTCGTAGAGACACCGATGATGCAGAACGCAGTGGACGTCCAAATGAGGCGGTAACACCAGAAAACATCAAAAAAATCCACAAAATCGTTTTGAATGATCGAAAAGTGAAGTTGCGTGAGTTAGCTGACATTGTAAAGATATCAAAAGAACGTGTTGGCTTTATATTGCATGAGCATTTGACTATGAGAAAGCTCTGCTCAAAGTGGGTGCCGCGTTTGCTCACTGTTCACCAAAAACAAGAACGTGTTGATGTTTCTGAGCAGTGTTTGGCCATGTTTAAACGTAACAAACCGGAATTTTTGCGTCGATATGTGACAATGGATCCATCACTTCACTCCGGAATCAAAACGATCGTCATCTGAGTGGACAGCAACTGGTGAACCTCGTCCAAAGCGACCGAAAGCACAACAATCGGCTGGAAAGGTTATGGCCTCGGTATTTTGGGATGTGCGTGGTGTAATATTCATCGACTATCTTGAGAAGGGAAATACCATTAACAGTAAATATTATATAGCGTTATTGGAGCGTTTGAAGGCCGAAATTGCAAAGAAACGACCGCATATGGCAAAGAAAAAAATTTTGTTAGAGCGGCGCTGGAATGATTGCGTTGTTCTTGATGGAAATTACGTTGATGAATAAAGCTAATTTTGAACAAAAAAAACCGTGTTTTCTTTGTTAGGCTTGGGACTTTTCAGCCCATGTGTTAAATGTTAAATGAAATTTAGCATAATGCTAACCGGAACGATAATTATTAAGTAATCTTAACAATATTTATGAATCCATAGCAGATATATAGCAAAAGCTTCTTAACAGTTTCAGCAAAATTTCTGGACAAAGTGGTAATGATATAGTGGTCAAAGTAGATAACCTACTACTGCTGAAATACAGCTTTGTAAGAACATTTCAAATGCACCCGTGTAAGAATAGTGATAAGAATTGTGACTATCAAAACAGTAAAAGGCGTAATAAACCTGGTAGCATCGCGTGCATGTGTTCATCAACGGAAAAAACCACTTTTTTGTGATTCAGTTCAATGACTCGATTGAAAACTTATACGGTTTATTGTTTTATTCTTATTTGCATTTGAATGAGTGTTTTTGATTAATTTATGACTTCTGTTTTGTTTCTGTTTTTTGATTACTCGTCTTTGCTGTAATATATTCATAATTATTACCGCGTCACCTACGTAGCAAATTTAAGCGCAAAAACATAACAGATAAATATCGCATTTATGCCTAGAATTGTAGGGCCAAGTAGGGCTCTAGGTAATTGCAGCGTATGTATTAAAGCTAATATTGAAACATTTTGAAAAGCAACAATATTTAATTACTGATATCCTCGTTTGCAAATTTGCTTATGAATGAAATGAGCCTGCAAGTTAATAACTAAGTCTTTTGTATACCTAATAACATTTTATAACGTCCAATTTGAAGGTCATCATTCATTAAAAACGACTACTTTTTTAATCATTGAAACAAAAACCAGAAATTATCATTATAGAATTGTAGAGACTTTTAGCACATAAAAACAAAAAACCAATTGAATTTTGATTTTAGTAATTTTATGATCACAAGTACCATATTTATCTACTTTTACAGATAAGATAGAGATACAATATGAAAAGAGGAGGTTTGACTGGTTTAAAGGAGATAGAGAAAACTCATCTTTTTTGGCCTTGATGCGTTTTTTCCACTTTATTACATACAGTGTTTCTTTTCTCTTTTTAAAAAGAAATACAACACATATAAAGTATTTTGAAATTGAATAAAGCTTTTAGTGATAATGATGTAAATGAAAAGTTTTAAACAATAATTAACAAGCACTTTAAATTCCAGGTTGATTTGTAACTGAAAGGAATATTGCAATAGCTGCTCATTTAAACAAGTAAAATGTAGAAATGGCAATAATTTGTTGTAATATGTACTTGTGAACGCGTTAACTAATCACTTTAATAAAAGTGCTGCAGTACTTGATATTGAACTTTGCAACATAGTGTTTTTTAAACAGTATTATATCAAAGTAGTTATGCAATGAAGTGGGTTCTGTTTTCTTCAGTAGTCACTTGTATATTAAGTTTATATTTGATAAAAAGAAATCACAACAATGTGTGCAAAACTTTTCGCGACTATTATACAGACAGGGATCAGAATGAAAACTGTTACTACAATCCGGAAGCAGATCTGAAAGTTGTAAGTAACTTTTCTCTTTCGGTATTTTTTAAACTTAAATATGTATACCTAGTATTTATATTTTGCTCATTTAAATTGATTACAATTTTAATTTATGCCTAAGAGGCAATTTGAAAGTTTATTAAACTAGTTAGATTCTACGAATATTTTATTAATGTAAGGCAAATTTTTTAAAATGCAAAAAGTGTCAATCAAGCGAATTCTTTCATATGCACTATGAATTAAATTGGAATAAAAATACGTCAATATTGAAAGAAGTAGCTTCCAGAAAATATAAATAAATCTTTCTGTACAAATTTATAAAAATGGTAATACTGTTTGCCTGTTCGTTTCTAGGTAGTTCATAAGCTGCTTTCGTCTATAAACGCCTATGCAGGTACTCGGCTGATCAGCCAAGTTGGCATTCGGAGTCTCCAAACTAAAATCGTTGTCATTTATACGGTGGAACCTGCAATACCTATAGTGCGTGATTGAATCATCTTCCAATAGTAAATCTAGTGTGGTTCACAAGTTCTATTTTGGCTATTTTTTGCCTGACTTCACCAATAATTATGATCGAAGTGTCATTCGATTCGGAATGGCATTTAGAAACTTTTCGAACATTTCGAAGTCTCGCGCAAAAAATTGCAAAAGTTATAAACAAATTCGTAAAAAAGAAGTGTTTCGTTTTTTGCAAATATCTTGGAGAATATTGCAAATATCCGAAATAAAAAAACAGATTCTTAAAGAGCAGGAAATTTCCTACAAAAAAGTCTCAACTCCCGGAATTGTATCACCAATATTTATAATTTTAATCTAGAGGTGAAAATAGGGCTAAAAACGCGTGATCTAGCCGCCGCGCGCGCCGCTTGGTTTGCTCTTTTTAACAAAAAAATTTTTTTACCTATTAAATATAAATATTAAGAAATAAAAGAATCCAGGTATCATTGGGATACATGAATGAACAATAATCCATCGGAAAAAAATTTTTCCCACAATTTGTATATTAGTTATTCTTTTGTTAACTAAAAGATTCAAATGCACAGAATCAAAAGCTTGAGTTCATAAAAACTGATGGAACTTGTTCGATCGAATCCCTGGTATGCTTTTAAATTACAATAAATTATTGTAGAAAATAAAACAAAAACTTGAAAAAAAAAATAAAAAATAATTCTTATCAGCAACATTTCTTTTTTGTTCGTTTGGTCCCTGGGCCTATAACCTGTCATCAAAGTGGGATTCTTAGAAGCTGTCATATGTATTTAAATAAAGGAACAAGATTAAAATATATCGCAATGAAATGTAGAATGCTTTGCAAGCTACTAATAAACAAAAGAATTTGTTATATTGCTAGAAGAAAATGAAAATTTAAAGCAGCACATAAATACAATGTTACATTGAGAAAAGAACTGCGATAAAAAAGAGAAGAAATAAAAGAATCCCATTTAGTAGCTATATTTGTTTAAAATTATTTGATGCTCTAGTCTCAGCTTTGGAAGCTAAAGCGGAGGAATAATTAACGTTAGATTATGTCTTATATAGACTGACAGATAAAGACGAAGATAAGAAAAATAGATATCAAGTATTCTTTTAAGCAGCACAAATATCATGATTTAAATATAACAGTTTTACAGCATACGGTTGCTTAGTGAATCTGTACATTTACAATTAAATCTTATGGAAAATTTGTACTTTTATCTAGGAAATGTTGTTTTCAGCATATAAAGGTAAGTCTAAAAAATTGTTCTACCCAAACAAAAAGTTATCAGGATTTCTGATTAGCTTGTAAACACAATTTGTTTCAAACGTTGCCTCAAAGCAATATTATACATAAAGGGCATGGTTGTGAAAACATTTTATGGTAGGAATTCAGATACAAACAGGGCACACATAAATAAGAATTCCACCTGATGAATTTGATGACAGTGAACTAGAAGCTGACGATGATTTGGATCTTCACGACTCTGAGTATATACCATCAAATCAAGAGCGTGGAGAAAATGTAGATATGACAGAAGAGAAACAAGAAGTTGTACGTTTTTATTTAAGTAATGTAATTGTAAGCTCTATCATGCAGTGTTCTGCTTTAGAATAAATTAAAAGAGACTGAAGAAAAAGTACAGCAGTCAGTTGCATCAAACCTAAAGCCAAAAATAAAACTAAGGCACCTAAACAAACTTTCAAACGGAAAGAAACTACTGCAAAGATTGCCTACCCAATTAAACCTTGGAAGGATGCAATTCCGCCTTCAAGTGAGATAAAAAGTCTAACAGAATATTTTTATTTGTTTTTTGATGATGACATGTTCAATCTATTTGTTGAGCAAAGTTAAGTTGTAAGCAATTTGGTCGAATTCCAACAAATCACTTTTTATTTCAAAGAAGGAGATGGAACAGGCTTTTGGTATTTGTTGCTTTATGTCCATATTCAAACTGCCAAAGCAAAAAATGTTTTGGAATCCTGTAACCAGGTTTGCACAAGTTGCGTAATGAATATGAATAGATGGGAATCCATAAAAGCAAATCTCCATATAAACGATAATTCAAAAATGCCAGCTAAAGACAGTGCTAAGTACGCCAAATTGATAAAATTCGGCCACTTGTTACGACACTGACAAAAAAATTGCAGAAATATCAAAAAGGGAAATGTTGTCTCTGGATTAGCAAGTTGTGCTATTCAAAGGTCGGAGCAGTCTCAAAAATCATAATCCCGAAAAACCCAAAAAATGGGGCTACAAAGTTTTTGTATTTCCCGATGTTTACAGAATTATTTTTAACTTTGAAAATTATACTGGTGCAACAAATTACACTGCCGACTTGATCGATATAGGAGTTTTACAAAATATTGTTCTTAGTTTAGCCTTAGTAGCACCCAAAAACCAAAATTACAAATTATACTTTGACAATTGGTTTGACAGTGTACCTTTACAAGTCGAAGCTGCCAATAGAGGTATGCAGGCTCTAGGAATAGTAAGAACAAACAGATTACAAGGATGCAAATTTACAGATAATAAGACCTTGAGATCAAAGGGTAGGAGACCATTTAAAGAAATGAAAACGATGGTTGATGACATAGAGTTGATAGCTGTCAAATGGTAACTGTTCTGAGTTTATATGTAGGTGCTTACTCTTGCAGTCATGTCAATCGTTGGGATAAATCCTTGAAAAACAAGATCAGCGTCTCCTGTCCTTCTGTTATACTCCTTTATGAGTTAAGTGGACTTATTAGATTCATTAATAAGATTATATGGAATAACTATTAGATCTAGGAAGTGGTACCACAGGTTGCTCTTTTATTTCTTGGATATAATAATTTTAAATATACAAGTCAAAATATATGCAAAAATGTATAACAAGGTAAACCAGAGAAAGAATGCATACATTTACAGCATCGTAGGTTAGAATACCGGATTCCAACTATCGAAGAATTGATTGAATACAGTTTGGTTTTCGAACAAGACAAAAA
>VTPC01001507.1:293686-329403 GCA_011009095.1 Ignelater luminosus
ACAGTGCAAGATGTGTTGCCTAACCAACAGTAAATTTCGTGGTCACGTGGCTTCCTCCTATTTATGATGTCCCTGTACAAGGATGCCAAAGGTGCTAAACGCGCTCCTAACTTTATCCGGTATCTTTTGATTATTAAAAGACTCCATTGGACTTACTTTTGAAAAATTTAAAGTAAGACCCAGTTATCTGTTCTTGACGCTACTGTAGTGTCTCACGCCTTTCAATACTTCTTAAACTAGAAATTTAAGAACATTTACTTTTTCTTTTAAACGTACTTTAATATTTATTTAGAAATACTTTAGACATTTACACATTGCAAATTTTCGTAAAAACTAAAGAATTTTGATTTATCTAATTTCTCTTAAGCGGCCTACCGCAATATTTCCTTGAAGATCCTTAGACACTTAAGATACACATTATCTACTTCTATGAAAAACGTCTGGGAACTACAAACCTCACCCTTTGTTTATGTATAGGTAGATTATAAAAAAGCTTGTCAACATTTTACAGATTCACTTTTAGTTTCTGAATCTCAGCCAAACATCAACTCATTTCGGTTAATCAGTTCTTTACGGTTTCATAACAGTTGTAACAACTTGTTAACCTGTTGCTTAAGAGTTAATAAATAATGTTAATTATTATATACTTTTATTTATTTATTATAAACAATGGTGCTAATATTATCAGCTTAATCATGGCTCTTAACAGCGATTTTAACGTACGTGTTAGTGACCCTTTTATACGCTATTATCCTACCCTATCTCCAGATTTGACATATTCTTAAAAACATCCAATAATCCATACAACACAACATAGACATTTCAACTTTTATATCGTGCTTTCCAAATAATATACTGTTTCATACCTTCAGTTATACTTTCACAATTTCCATTTTACTTCTCTTCTTGGTTTATGTTTTTTGTAGACATAATGTTCATACAACCTTCTCCTTCTTCCCTAGATGCTCGAATCTAATACATCGTAGCTCCTTATGTCACTTGAAAAAGATGCCAATAGCAAATTTATAAGCGCCAGAGATTAGCAAATTAACTTTTCTATGCCCATACGCACTAGTTAATACAACTAGCAACGAATAGATCTAAAGATGTGTATTTTTTGTGCGCAGGATGAAATTATTACAAGACGTGGTTACCCCGTTGAGATCCACAACGTCACAACAGAAGACGGTTACATTATCACAGTATTTCAGATACCACACGGGAAAAACAAATCTTTCACCTCGAAGGAACAACCGAGACAGCCAGTATTTCTCTTACATGGTGTTGGACTTAACAGTGAAACCTTTATTAATATTGGAAAAAAATCACTCGGTACCGCTGTGTTATTGCTTGTATAACATGATTCAGAACTAATTCGATTTTTTTGCAGGTTTTCTTTTAGCTGATGCAGGTTATGATGTCTGGTTGGGCAATTTTAGGGGAACTACCTACGCAAGAAATCATACAAAGTTAAGTATCAAAGAAAGCGAATTTTGGAATTTTTCATTTCATGAAATGGGTACTTACGATATTCCAGCTCAGATCGATTTTGTGTCAGATACTACTCAACAAAAAATAATTTATATCGGTTATTCACTTGGAACAACGACTGCATTTATTTACGGTACAACCTATCCTGAAATTGCTGAAGAAAAAATAAAAACATTTATTTGTCTTGCACCAGCTGTGTTTCTGTTTGGATGGAGATCTCCAACTAAATATCTATTTCCTTTATGGCCATATATTAAGGTTCAGAAACCATAAAAAAAATTTTTTAAATTTTTAAAAATCAAAATTGTTTTGTTTTGTAGCCAGTTGTTGAGCTGTTTACAAAAGGAATGCTTTACTTAAGACAACCAAATCACCTAAGGAGTATCTTGTGTTTACCTTTTCCATTTCAGATGGAAACATGTCAAGTTATTGATATGCTCACCTGGGGATTTAATTATGAACAAAATGACCCTGTAAGATAATAATTAAGTTATTTGTTTTAATTGCTTTATCTATTTTAATTTCAACAGGAAACTCTTCCAGTTACACTAATTCAGAATTCAGAAGCTACTTCTACTAAAACAGTGTCTCATATGATTCAAATAGCTACCAATGGAGGTAAATTTAATCAATTTGATTATGGACGAAACAAGAATAAAGAAATATACGGAACGCCTGACCCACAGATATATGATTTATCTAAATTTAGAGTTCCAGTATATTTGGTTAGAGCTGAAAACGATTTACTGATAACAAAAGAAGTGAGGATTGCTTTCGTAAGTTGTTTGTAGCCTAAATATTATACCTATTCATTTCAGGATGTTGATAAATTGAACAACAGTTTACCCGAGAAAGTAAAACCTTACGATGTTTATGTCGTTAAGAATCCCGACTTCAATCATGGCGATTTTGTACTTGCACGAGATGTTGTTTCATTACTGTATAATCACATACTTGACATTATAACTAAATTTTAAATTGTTTAAATTCATTTTTAGTAAACTAATTTTATTTATTAATAAAGATCTTCTTATTTACCTAAAACTTGTCTTCTACAGGTCATAAAAACAAAATATCGCAACTAATTATCATTAGGGTTAGTTTCTACTTATACTTACTTCCTGCTGGAGCACAAATGCTAGAATTTATTGTAACCCCCCTAATTGAGGCGACACAACGCTTACTTGTTGAGGCATATGGCAGGGCATGGCTGCTCGTCTGGATAGTGGATCTCTTGTTTTTGAATACGTAATAAAACCTTTTACTTACCCTAAAGTGAACCAAATGATAAACATTTAAACTTGAATAGCTTAGCTTTCCTAATCTAATTACGCCCTTACTGATAAATATTTACAAAAATACTGCAGCTTAAAGTTATATTAACAAATATTCTTTTCAAGTTGCAGAGAAATTAATAAAAGGCTTAATCTGATCTTCTGACCTATACAGCAGCTTTTCTTGGTGTCGACGGACATCATTCGCTTGGAGAAAATAAAGTACCCCAAGGACTATGGCTTAGATTCTTCTTGGGATCGACCAAGTAAATATTTATTAATTAAGCTGAAAGGTCAAGCTTGATGAACTACTCCAAATATGTGCTTTAATGGACATGAGAATTTCCGTAATTTCGAGATATAACGCTTAGGAGTGGTAAATTTCCGGAATAAAACATGAAACCACCACATCACTCAAGGTGTACTCTTGACCGTCACCAGACCACGAATGTCTCAACACTATCCAAGCGAGACCAACCAGAAAGCAACAGCATCACTAGCTCGTACCTCCCATACGTTTCTTCCGCCCTGCCACTAACGTCCCGCCTTTTCTTCTATATTCTTGAATATTCCCAACCGCAAAACCGTGCGGAAGACGACCCGAACGGAGCAAAGCTTTAGGCGGTGCCGCCATAGGCGGCACGAAAGAGAGTAAAAGAGAAGATGGGGCCGTCGAAAGCGGCCCGAACGAATGCGAAGCCCGAGCAGCGGCCGCCAGAGGCGGCACGAAAGCAAGTAAAGACTGAGGTGGTGCCGCCGGAGGCGGCACGAAGAAGAGTAAAGGTGAAAGTGGGGCCGCAGAAGGCGGCTTGAACGAGTGCGAAGCCCGAGCAGCGGCCGTCACAAAACCACCAACGTCTCAAAACTACCCAAGCAAGACCAACCACAAAGCAACAGCATCACTAGCTCGTACTTCCCATAGTGTCATTCTATTCTTAAAACTCATCGACATGCGAGCAAACGAAACACAAGCTACTCCGCAACATTCATTTTAATATTTACAAACCATTAAATCTTGGGAAACTCTTCTCACTAAAACCAATTCAGGATAAGAAGTGCACCGAGGGCAAACGGAATTAAATTTCGAAGGCTTCTCGCTACTTTGACGTTTTATAGTGTTTAACGTTTTGTAACAATGCTATAGGTATTCTTCATTTTACTCAATACTTTTTCCATTATTTTGTGTTGATTATTACTGTCCAAGAAAAATAATTACTATAAGAGAAGTCCTAGAAGGAACTTATATTGTAAGGGAAGTGGTAAAAGGTCTTTTTAACTAGCTGGTGTACTCTTGACTAAATCAATTTCAAAGAACCAATTAAACAATTTGCGATTAGGAATTTTTGCGTTGGAAGTTCGCAAATCACAATAAGCTTGAGTTACATAGGCTAATCACTTTAATAGAAATCACCCCAAAAAGCCACAAGAATCACAAACACTTATGGAGGATGACTAAAGGGGAAAAATATAAATAAAACTCATCCAAGTTTATTACAAATTGGCCTTTGAAAGTTTTACTGTTAAATAAAGCAACAGTGAGTTGAGATTAAAGCAAACTGAAATAGAACTTTAAATCCAGGCAATACAACTAAAAACTTAATTTGCGAACTTACATTTCTTGTTCTTTACCAGATTCTCCAAACCCACCTCAACATCTAGGTCCAGTGTTCTTTGATAGCAATACAATAACCTTCAATGGAAAAAGGAAATAAAGATCTAAATGTAGGTAACCCAAATGATCTTTTGTAGCAAGATACATTTGATAAAATTAAGTTGATTATTACTTTAAACTGCTGTTTTGCGCGGAGCCGAGACGCGATATAATACTAGAGCTTTGCTCTGATACTTCTTGGGTTAGAATCTCGAGTGGTCCGAAATCTTCTTTGATCTGCCCCGTCTTCGGCATTTGAGCTAGTCTACTGGCAGAATTTAGGCAAAATTTACTAGTTGGGTCTTTAAATTTATCTTCTATTGTGACATTGGCATTTTGTCATCACCGAAACAAAGTTAACAGAAGGCAACCAATGCCACCACTCAAAATTAATATTCACGAGTTTTAAAAAGGGTTACTAGCAAGATTTAAAATCTTTAATGCTTATTTATAATAAGAATTTTTCAATCAACTAACTATTGGATTATATTTTGATTTACATAGCACAGCTTCCATCTATTTTATAACTATGGAAGTATAAAATACTCCTGGTTCAAGTTGTAGGATATTATTGTCCAATTCTCGTAACGACTTCGATAAAGATCATACAACATAGTGAGTGAAGCTATCGAATCGTAATGACACTTTTTTACATTTCACATTATGGTTCTTTTCGGTCTTCATGCAAATGTTTTGTATACAATGAGTAAAGAACATAAACCTAATGATACATGTAAGAAGTTGACAATACAAACATTTAGAAAATTAGCCCCTGCAATTTTGTGTCATGCGTCTGCTACAAAAGGTAACCTTCTTCTTCCTTTTCTTTAATGCAGAAATGGTAGCAGCGTTAGGTAGCTGATTTTAGTTCAATGCACTGTAAGACTTGATGAAGCAGATCAAAGTATGTTTATAATAAGCTGGTTTTCACAATATCATCTAATACTAAGGATTCCATGAAGTAAATACTAAAGATAATAAAGATACATAAGAAGAAACTAGTTGAGCTTCCATATCATCTATAAAATAGACCGATCGTTCAGCTTCACTTTTAAATATACCAGGAGGTACAATCAGAATTTTATGAAAATTACACAAACTGGCATTTGTAAGAAAACAAAATTGATTTCCTGAAAATCAAATTCAGGAATTTATTAATTTAAATGTTCTTGCGTATTAATAAGTCTGATTGCAACTTGAAACAAATCACAATCTGAGTCCTATACACAAGAATGTGAAACTTGAGTACAATTGACCATAGAATGTGTACCCCAAAAATGGGTCAAAATCTGTTCTTGGTCAGGGCAGACCATTGGCCTTTACACAATCCTCGACCCCTTAAATGGTTTTTTGCGTGTTTTTCAAGAGTTTTCGCTGCAAGACTGCCAAATTGCTTGCTATTAACATCAGCTCAGGACAGTTAGAAGTGTCCAATACCTGCTGCAATAGACTAAGGCTAAATCCGGTCAAAAGAAGACTTGGAATCTCACAAGCAATTTAACTGGTGCCTCCAGACTCTTTTTTGTAAATATTTTGATTGATTGTGCTTTTCGTGATAAAATAAGCAGTTTCACGGTCACATAATACAGATCTTCTGCCATGCAATGCACTTTTTTGAAAACTTGATAATTTCTACTTTGAAAATGAAGGGAAACCTTGTCACAGAATCTTCTTTACTTCCTTCAAAATAAGATTTTTCTCATTTAAACAACAATGAATTTAATCTTAACTCAACAATCATTTCTACTATTTCTCTATTGGAATCACCGTCGTATCCTTTGTAGACATCAATTCTAGACTAGAAATTTGCGAGAAGCTGGCCTTCACGTGAATCTCATTATACATCACGACACAGTCAAAAATCCGATCAAGTCGGTGCGGAGGACAATTTACTCTCTCGGGTCTTACGAGCAGTTCAGCTTTTTGGTCACGACTCGAACGGAGTTGTTGGGGTGTGTTCAAACTTTCCATGAATTTCTGAATAACGATCATGATTTACACTTGGGTTACCCTCTCTATGATTTCAACAAAAACTGTTTTGATAGATAAACTGCCCAGTACGCCTTTTTTAGCTATAAGCAATATTGAATGTGCAGATTTTCTCGTTCTGCTTCAATTACCAAGCACTGTAATTGGATATCTAAAGCATCAATCAAATTACCAAATACTTCCAATTAAAGCCTCAAGCACGAAGTATCATCTATCAAGTGCGTAAAGCTTTCAACAGTGCTTGAAATACTGAAAAATGCTACAAGTTCTTGTGAAAGTGCTACAGATCTTTAAAAAAGTGCTTCAAAATAAAATTGCTTGTCTTTATTAAATTGTATTAAATGTGCCATCGACTGGTGGTTTCAAAAATGATTGTTTTGTCAATCGCACCAACTCGACGGCAACATAAATGGTTCCACTTGAGCAGTTAAATGCATGTAGCACAGAAACGTAATGCATCCATGTATAACTGAACTAGCATAACTGAATAACGCATTGGCTTGTCTGTTAAGACTTGAAATTAGCAAATTCAGACTTATTACGACTTTGAGAAGTTAAGAAAAGCTTGCATGCCTTTTCTTAAGAATTTCATGCAGCCGTTTTGGAGCACTCTAAAAGTGCTTCAAGTACTGTTAGATTTTGTGCAAATTACAAAAAGCGTCAAGGGTAATTACAAAGTAATTCAAATACCAAGAACTCCTTTTAAAAGTAACACGGTGCTTGAAATCCCGAAAGTGCTCGAAACACTTTTGAAAGCATCCTACCTCAGTATTTTACCCAGTTTTTATACAGACTATCTAAGTGGCCACTCTTATTGTTAGGCCTTAGGCACCTAGCTGGGCTTTGTATGTTCATTAATTACCGAGATACAGCTTTTGAAAATTGGCAATGTCTTCCAAAAAGTGACATTTTTTTGTTACGGTCATGTTTGGAACTAAATATTGGCAAAAAAACTTGTCCTACAATAAAAGCTTGCGACAAGAATTTTTAGGAAATTTAATTAGCTCTAATTTAAGCAAAAGACGGTGCCCGTGGGCCAAATAGTTTTTTTCAAAAATGACTAAATACCAAAACACCCTTGCTGAATGCATTTTTATTTCCTAGACTTTATCGCTCGACAAACCCTGACTTGTTGCTAAAATTGTCTGGAGACGATAAAAAAATACGAAATGATAAAGAATTAATTCCAATAAAAAGATATTGTCCTTTTTTTTCTGAAGACGTGGTTCAGTACCCACCCCCCATTCCCAGTGACTGACTACCTACTTTCCATTGCTAGTGAAATTGTTGGAGGTGCTGAGATCAACTGCTACTTAGCCCAAGAACTGGTAGCTGAAGGCGTAAAGCAAATGGTTGGTACCACGTTTGGGATGGTAAAATCTAAACGGAAGGAAAAAGTGAACACCTTGGCAACCATCATCAGCTCAGTGAAAATGGTCAATAAGAGAGTTGATGTAAACGATCTTACGATTTTTGCAGAAGCTCTGCATCACCAAATAATCAGATGAGCAATTGAAGAAACACTTTGAGTATGAGCTGACGCCATACCTATTGTCACTTTTCACTGAAGAGGGGATGCGGAAAGGAACAAAGTCATCCTTCTACTCGTCATTTACTCCACTTCCTGATAACATCATCGCAGGAAACACAACATTCGTCGTGGTGGATGGTGGTTATCTGATTCACAAGGTTGTCTCGCATTACAATGACTCAGTCAGAGCAATTGTGGCAAGATACGCCAGCTACGTGTTCAACCATTTTGTGAGAAATGTTGCAGTGGTTTTCGACTGGTACCCAGAGAATACAGCCTTCAGGAACACAAAAACAGCTGAACGTTTGCGTCGCTACGCTGCTCTCTCTAAAAGTGCAATACAGTGTAAGGAGTCGACACTAACTAAAGTACCCCAAGAAAAAGTACTTGCCAATGACCAAACCAAATACCGGCTGATTGAAATGATCTGTACTGAGTTCAATAAACAGGGGATGGAGACCAAACAGTCTACAAAAGACGCTGACGCAGATATCGTCAGGACTCTAAGAGTTCATCCTATAAAAATGTCATAGTGATTGGGGAGGATATGGATTTATTGGTCCTGCTTAATGGGTTGAGTTTTACCTCTAAGAACATGTACTTCCAGAAAATCGACAGAGGTGGGTCTGGGTGCATTTGTTTTTCCACCACCTCATTCACTTGTGGAGACCTTGAATACCCACAAAGATTCGCGCTATCTCTTCACGCTTTCAGTGGCTGTGACACCACCTTTGCCCCAATTCTGGCAGGGAAAGACAAAATAGTGCGGCGTTTTTTAGAAAACCCCCCACTTGATAGAGCTGGTGAAAATATTTTTGCAACCAGATTTCAGCCAGGAAGCGATAGCAACAGCTGGCGAGAAGCTGCTCGTGGTTATCTATGGAGGAAATGACGCCCAGTCTCTAAACAGCCTCCGTTACACGTGCTTCGTCAAGTCAGCAGCCACAGCCAAAGTGAACCTTGCTCGCTTCCCTCCCCCCACACCAAAGACGCTGCAAAGTACCACGCGTTTCACACTTACTATCAAGTACAGAAATGGTTGGGGGTGGAAAAAAAACACAAACGACTGGGGCTGGTCCACCAGCGATCTAGGACTACTCACCTTTGCTACGACAATGGCCCCAGCCTCTCATGCTGTCGTGCAAGTGCAAAAAAAGGTGCTCTGAAAATTTTGCAGAGGGCAGTTCTGCGCCAATCGTGCGTCGATCGATATGGACGACAACGACGAAGATTGCAAAAAAACAAAAACAAAAAATTGCCAATCTTTAAAAAGCCATATCTTTGTAACTAATGGATGTACAGAACCCATCGTAGTCTCAGATGGTAGCACATTTAATCTACTTTAAAGATATGAATAACATTTTCGGTAGAACGCATAGTTTAGGAGATATGATCAAAAAACCAAAACAAGTGCGAGAATTTCGCTGTTTTTTGGCCACTACGCAGGTAGCACAGGTGTTTCGGAGTTGCGAATCTGCATTTATACTACCCGTAGGGGTCCTAACAATATATTAAAAAATCAGAATTATCCTAATTTTTGCGATGACTTATGTCGATATTGACTGGCCTATAGTGTTTAAACATTAGCGAGTCTCACGCCTTTGATGCTGTAAATAGAGTTGGGAAGTAAGCAAAGTAAAGTACTGTTAGAATTTGTACTGTAATGCTGTAGGGGTCTTCTACTGGTCGTGCTCCAATTCTTGTTAGTAGTAGGGCGATCGATACAAAATTTCGATTTTTACCCCCCCCCCAAATTTACACCCAATTCCCTTTAACACCGTACGGTCAGAATAGAATTTTTTTGATTCAATAGAGTTGGTTTCTTTGTATTTTGGTTTTAATATTGGTATAATGAACAAAACAAAAATTGATATGAATAGTGCAATTACTCCTCCTAGTTTGTTAGGAATTGATCGTAGAATTGCGTATGCGAATAGAAAGTATCATTCTGGTAGAATGTGCAGGCCCGACGAGAGGGGGGAAAGGCGGTAAAAATTACCGGAGCCCGGCGGCCTTAAAGGGGCCCGGGAGCTGACTTTTTTTTTAAATATTCTGGACAACTTAAAAAACTAGCAAAGTTAAGATTTCATTTTCTTACAATAACTTTGGTGAACATTGTAAAATGAATGAATTTCGAAGAAAACTTGCCTATAATCCTGCAATACAAATTTGGAAATTCCAGAATTTATTACCTGTCTATAATTCTAACGCCTTAACCTTCTTTAAGCCGATACCTAATAAAGTGTGTTGTTTACTGTAAGAACTTTACTTGAATTGGAACTTGTAAATCATCCCCTAAAGCATGTTCAGCTATCTCAACTTGTCTTTACTTTCCTTCTTATTATGTATAATTCCTGTAGAAGAGAGTCCTTTATCTTTTTTATTTAATTTTAGTAAAGCCACGGCAATTTGTCTGCAAAAGGCCAAATGACCTAATTTGCCGATATGCATTTTATGAATTTGCGAACTGTTTTGGACCGCTAAATCGATTGAATTTGTAATAAGTGTAATAAGTCAACTTTGAAATTAGTTGCTATATTTCGTTTTACTTTAACGCAGATTGAAGGGACGGATTGTAATTGCTATTTCCCTTCAGAAAAGTGGAAGTTCTAATATTTTAAAATATTTAATAAAATAAAATACATACTTCTAAAGCTTTTCTGTTAACAGAATTTTTATGAATTGCCGTCGTTCATTTGCACCCTCAAAATAATGTAAAAGTTTATTACGGTCCGATACAAATGCACCGACGAAAGGTTTGTACGTGTTTACCCGAGAAGTTGATTGTGGGAATCTCATCATAAAATAACTTGTATGTAGGGACATCTTGAAATTTATTACTTTCGTAAAAACAAAAAATATTTTAGCGAAGATCTTACAGTGCAGTGCAGTCCCATAGTTAGTCCGAAAAATCTTGTGAAAGTGTTCTGAACTAAAATATATTTTGTTTTACGAGTATTACATATTGTAGTTTATAGAAATTGTTGATTAGTTGATAAAACATTTACGAAGACTGAAATTTTCCTGGCTATTTACTACTATATCTATCAGCTACAGTAAAATAAGGTCTTATACATAAAATAAAAATTGCAGGAAGTGCTTATTTAGACTACCTGCCGTATATATTTGGATGTTTAAAATCTTCTTAAAAGGTAGGTGGCAGCAATATCATTATTATTCTAGCAATAAGTTCAGATCCAATCCGTATTTTCGTTTCAATTTCTAGATAGCGTTTTTGTCCGTTTGCATTTCTTACAATGAATTATCATCACAAATCTGGTGCACAAAAACGGAAAGAACAAAAAGACAGAGAAAGAAAAGCTGCTGTAGGAAAAAGAACTCTTGAAAGTATGGGATTTACAACTTTCTCGCGTCCTCAGTTACCGGAAGCTGAAAAACCCACATCTGAAGTTGAGGCAACACTATCTGAAAACAGTGAAAACTCAGAAGTGATTAAAAATAATGGTAATAAAAGGGTCCCCAGTAATACATTGTGCGGAATTACCGTCTCCTTTGGTTCCCATTCATCTGAAGTTAGCAAATTTATAACTGAAAGTGAAAATACTTCACCCGACAGCAGTGAGAATTCAGAAGTAACTGAGAATTACCCTAATAATGAAAATATTTCTGGATTCTTCCAGTAATGTACCATCTTCAGACACACAATCTACTTCCACAAACGAAATCGGGTTGGGTAATGATAAGAACTTGTTAAATTTTGATATTGGCCTTTTAGGATCCAAATTCACAACACCAGAAATAGAAGATGCTATTCGACAAGGTCCAGAACAATACCCGAAAAATTTCCCAAGAGATAAAGATGGAAATAAATTTCCTGTGGGTTTATTAAATGTACAATTAAAGAATGATGAAGTAATTCCCCGAGACTGGCTAGTATGGAGTAAGGCGGAACAAGCTTTCTTCTGCTTTCCTTGTCGCTTGTTTTGTAAACTTCCGGAAGCTCAGCGTTCAATTCTCACAATTGAAACTGGTTGAGGACCTTGTAAAGGTTATCATAAACTTTACAGCAGAGTACCTGAACATGAAAATAGCAATAATCATCGAGCATGTTATATAAAATGGCGAAATTTACAATCTAATCTAAATAAGAGTACAACTGTCGACTGTTTACTGCTCCACCAAATTCAAAACGAAACCCAATTGTAGAAGGAATTACTACGACGGTTTCTGGATGTGATTTTATTTCTTGCAGAACGTGGATTGGGTTTTAGGGGAAGCAGTCATTTAATTGGAGATCCAAGGAATGGCAACTTCTTGGGAATATTGGAGATTATCAGCCACTATGATCCACTACTAGCAGAGCACATGAAGAAAATAAAACAATCGCAGTTTGAAAAGAGAAGATTACCAGTACATTATCTGTCAGCCGATATCCAGAACGAATTTATTTCATGCTGTGCCGAATTTGTTTTTAATAGAATTTTAAAAGAGAGAGAAACGGCCAAGTATTTTTCAATTATTGTAGGTGTCACACCTGACTCTGCACACATTGAACAGACTACATTTATTTTGCGTTATGTTCTTCAAAATAAAGACACGGGTGAATATGAAATTTTTTAAAGACTTTTGGGGTTTGTAAATTGTAATAAAAAAACCGGAGAAGCCATCGCAAATTTAATCTTAGAGACACTCCAGAAACGCAAAATCCCAATAAGTGATTGTCGTGGACAAGGATATGACAACGGCTCTAACATGAGTGGATCATATAAAGGTGCCCAAACTCCAATTTTAGAAGTCAATCCGTTAGCTATTTTTTCTCCTTGTGCTTGTCACAGTTTGAATCTTTGCGGTGTTCATGCAGCAGAATGTTGCCCTGAAGTGATAACATTCTTTGGAATTGTGCAAAAGCTGTATAATATATTTAGTGGCAGCCCTCAAAGATGGGAAATTTTGAAAGAAAATATTGGTTGTTCCATTCATTCTCTGTCAAACACACGCTGGTCTGCTATAGTAGAAAGTGTTAGATCCATCGTAAACAATCTTCCCGGGATTAAAAAGGCGCTAGAATCTGTTTTAGAAATGAATCTAAGTCCAGAAATCCGAATTGATCTAATTGGCATTAAAACATATATGGAATCATCTCAATGTGTTTTGATGGCATCTATTTGGTTAAAAGTTTTAACATCTATAAATTATATAAGCACAATATTACAAGCGCGGAAGGTTACGATTGATATTGAGGTTGAGAATCTTTTCACTCTCTTGGACGATCTTAAAACAATAAGGAATAGTTGAGAAACTATTTTAAGTGAATGCAAGCTAGTTGCCGAAAACTTAAATATGCAGACTGAGTTCGCGATAACTCGTCGAAAGGAACGAAAAAGAAGAGCGGACGAATCGCCATCACTCGACGAATCCTTAAATTTAAGTCCAGAAAGTACATTTAAATGTAATGTATTTAATGTTCTTCTAGACACCATTATTGCCAATATAACGAGGCGATTCGAGGCGGCGAAGGCAGTAAATTCTTTATTCAGCGTACTGTGGGAATTTAAGCAACTAGAAGACGAAGAAATTATAGAAAAGTCAACAAAGTTACAAAATCAATATCAACAAGATTTTAGTAAAAATATTACCGATGAACTTTTACATTTAAAAGCAGTCTATAGAGCAAATTTTCAAGAAAATCTTTCACTTTTGGAATTATTAAACAAGATAATTGAATTTAGGCTAGGAACGATCTTTCCCAACACAATTATTGCGCTGAGGATCTTCTGCACAATACCTGTAACAGTGGCACAAGCAGAACGGTCTTTCAGTTGCCTTTCTAGAGTAAAAGATGTTCTAAGATTCACAACGATTCAAAACCGATTAAGTAACCTAGGGTTGCCATCAGTGGAGGCAGAATTGGCGAAGAAGTGCTACTTTTCTGAAATAATTAGCATATTTTCTAGTCGCAAAGCTCGAAAGGCGTCACTTAATTAATTTTACAAAATGTCATTTATGTGTACAGTCGTGTGTAGAAAAAAGCGGAACAATGTTCTTAGCTTTATCCAGCACCTCTTAATAAATACTCTAATACTAAGAAAGAATTTGAACAAAAGCATAGTAATCAAAATAAAATTAAAATATTATTTTATAATCAATCATTAATTAGTATTTTTTTTCTTTTATTGGGATATTGAATAAAACATTATACTGCACATGTGTGCTAACAGGTATACTCCTTCGACTTTTTTCTCGGTGGGTATTACGTTACTTAGCCCACTTGTACAGTATATAACTATTTATCTCAAGGGATTTTAGTGGACAACTATGGATGTTGTTTGAAGAAGGAAAACAGGCTGCTTAGCAGATAAACAGAATAAATAAAAATATCAACCAAAAAATAACTGTTGTCACACTTTTTTCGACACACAACTGCACCGCGAATTACAATTGCTGTAGTGCAAATTTTTAGTTAAGAAACATGTACTTCATTTAGTTTGCAATGTTATTTGGAAATAAATTTTTTAAATTTCTGTTTTGCGCATCATTTGTATACTGGGTCGATCTTTTTTGGAGTACTATCTGTTTCTGTTGGAGGGGGGCCCGGAAAATAACCTTTACCGGGGCCCGAACTTCCTCTCGGCGGCCCTGAGAATGTGTACTGGACTTACAGGAGGATTTGTGCGAGTGAAGTCTCCTGGGTCCCCTAGTACGTATGAATTTTATAGGGTTATTAGTACAAAAATTGTTATTGTTACATTCAATCCTATTAGGACCTTGAATGTGGGGTATGTATAGAATGAAATTTTGTCAATGTTGTTGTTAGTTCTAAGAGGATTGTTTGATCCTGTCTGGTAGAAGAGAATTAAGAGTGCTAATGAAAGCGCAGCTACTACAAATGGGAAAAGTGTTTTATAATTTTCATTATAGCTTTTGTCAACAAGGGCCGTAGCTGATATTAGTAATTTTTACTACGAAAGTAATGCTATTAGAAGATAAATGATTAATGTAATTATTCATGAATTTAGTGGGAAGTTGAGATATTTTCTTATTGTTAGTGTATAGGTAATTTCTTTTGTCTATAGGTAGTTGTTGAATTTTGATAAGTCAAGAGTTGGTTTTTACTGTAATGACTGCTAATTAGGATTATTGCTTGATACTCTCTTCAAGATTATTTTACTATATCAAAAGGAATGAGAAGGTAGATGTAGCAGATTGGTTGCAGATAGCTTTAATAAGATCCTAACAAAAACTAGCCTATGTGGAAAAACAAAAAGTAAATACAAAAAAATCATTGTAGATAATTATCGCAGTCTACTAATCATCAAAACTAAATCGTTAAAACAGTAAATGGCAAATAACTAAAAATTAAAGATTAAGACAGTTGTCAACACAAGTCGACTATAAAATGGACCATAAGAAATAATAACATTTTTTCCATCGAAAAACTGGTCCCTTTGTCTTACTACGTGAAATCCTGGAAAATTTGTCAACATACACTTTGTGCATGTTCTTTGCTTATTAAATAATAAGTGTACGTTTTACAGCAGGAATTTCAAAACGATTTTAACTTGACCCACTTTTATCTAACAAATTACTGAAATAGTAAGTATAGGTGTAGCTTGTAGAATTAATTTATTCCTACTCGAGAATTTCTCAACATACATAGTTACTACATAGTCTTGAAATTTTATGACACCTAACGGAAAACGTAATTAGAAGATCTAGCGTAATTACCTTCTTTACGTGATTACTGAAAGTAGACACTGAATAATCTAGCGGTTACCGTTGCATTATGATGGTGTCTACAAGTTCCGGTAAAGAAATACACAAAGCCGTTTAAAATACTATTAAGTAATAACTTGGACAGTTATCCAATAGATATAAAAAAAGTCATTTACATAAATAAATAAACAAGAGCTATAGAATGTTTACCTTTGACTTTGTTTAGTATACGAACTTGCATCAATATTTCAACTTTACAAAGAAACCCTGACATGAATTTTTGTTTTGAAATTTTAAAATTCAAATTAGTACTTTTAACATTATAACATTGCGTTTGTTTACGCATCACGCATTTTTATCTTTGCAACGTAGAACTACATACGAGTACAGGTAAGATCTTTGTAAAATTTGTAGTAATCATTCAGTGTTCCAAATGAGATGTTTTAATGGCGTTAATTGAAAATTTCTTTACATTAATAGTATCATATTTTTAGTTACAGGATTATTTCAATGAAGTTGATTCTGTTGTCTTCAGTAGGCGTAGCAATTCTAAGTACGTATTGGCTTAGCTCTAGTCGCAACAATGTGTGCAAAACCTTCAAAGATTATTACTGGTTCAAAAATTCCAACCCAAATTGTTACTATAATCCTGAAGCAGATCTAACAGTTGTAAGTATAACTTCTGTATTATTATCTGTTTCTTATTCTATTATATATATTAAGTATTCCAATGTAAACTATTTATTTTAATCAATAATAATTAATAAAAACTAACATTCTTATAAAATTTATCAGTTATCAATCACAAAATAGCTAAATTGTAATAATAGTTGTTTCGTATGTTCACTTAGGATGAAATTATTAAAAGACGTGGTTACCCAGTTGAAATTCACAATGCAACAACAGAAGATGGATACATCATCACAATATTCCGCATACCACATGGAAAAAAGAAATCTTCCACTTTGAAAGAACAACCAAGACAACCAGTGTTCCTTTTACATGGTGTTGGACTTAACAGCGAAAGTTATATTAATATTGGAAAGAAATCGCTTGGTATCATTGTCTCATTACTTGTATTACATGACGCAGTATTAATTCAACTTTTTTGCAGGTTTTCTTTTAGCTGATGCAGGTTACGATGTGTGGTTGGGTAATTTTAGAGGAACTGCCTACGCGAGAAATCACACCAAGTTAAGCATCAAAGACAGCCAATTTTGGAATTTCTCATTTCATGAAATGGGTACCTATGATATTCCAGCTCAGATTGGTTTAGTATCAGATATTACTAAACAAAAAATAATCTACATTGGTTATTCCCTTGGTACAGTAACTGCGTCTATTTATGGTTCAACCTATCCTGAAATTTCTGAAAAGAAAATAAAAGTATTTATTTTCCTTGCACCTGCCACTTTTTTGTACAAATGGAAATCATCAACAAAATATCTATTTCCCTCTTGGGAGCTTGTTAAGGTTTAAGAAATATGAAAATATGTATTGCGTTAGCAAATATAAACGCTTTAATTTTGCAGCCATTCGTTGATTGGTTTACATACGGAATGTTTTACTTAAGGGTACCACCACGCATACTAAGGAAAACCTTGTGTTTACCATTTCCATTCCAAATGAATTCCTGTCAAGCTACCGACATGTTAGCGTGGGGATTTGATTACGAACAAAGTGATCCTGTAAGTAAATATTAAAATCTTTGTTTTAAAAGTTTTATCTTCTTTTATCTCATATTAGGAAACTCTACCAATCACACTGATTCAAAATTCCGACGCCACTTCCACTAAAACGATTTCCCATATGATCCAATTTGTAAATAATGGAGGTAAATTTCAACAATACGATTATGGTCGAAAGAAGAATATGGAAATATACGGAACTCCAGATCCACCGATGTATTCATTATATAAATTTAGAGTTCCAGTTTATTTGATCAGAGGTGAAAACGATTTACTGTCGACAAAAGAGGTAAAACAATTATTGAATTAATTATTCTATAGTAGAGTATACTACGTTTATTTTAGAATGTGGAGAAATTAAATGCCAGCTTACCAGAGAAAGTAAAACCTTACGACATTTATGTTGTGGAAAACAAACGTTTTAATCACGGCGATTTTGTGGTTGCAAAAGATGTCGTTCCATTAGTATATAATCATGTACTTGATGTTATAACTAAATTTTAATTTACGCAATAAAGTAATTAAATTGATTGATAAAAGTTTAGCATTTTTTTGAAAAGGTTTGTTTTCGCAGATTGTTACAGTTAAGCGAATTCTAAGTCACTGGTCATTGAAGTCACATCATTACTAAATTTGGAAAATTAAAAAAAAGAAAAGTAAATTACATACTTCAAATCCTTAATTTTGTACACATTGAGATTTTCCCAACAAATACTCTTTCAGATAAATCAAGGTCACTTTTAGTTTTTAATTCTTACAGGATTGTTTGATGTGTCAAAAAGCTAATCTTGAGAGTGTCGTTGAATTCAAGTAATACCACATTTACAGACAGTAGAAGGATATGGCTTAAACTTAAATAAAATAAAGTAAACAATGCAAATCTTGTACGCTGGGACAGTTTCAAAAGATACTTGAAGACTGAAAAAAAAAACGCTCAAAAAATGTAATGTTATTTTCAAATTCGCACTAAATCCGCCCCTGTCTTTCAATTTCGTTCAGGTATTTGTTTTCCTGACGCGTAACATTTAAATTATTTCATTCTATAAACGAATGTTTGTTAAAATTTTATTCTAAAGAATTGATAACTTTGTGGTCTCGACTTCTGGGCTCCGGTAGACGTGCCTTTTGCTATTTTCCAATATCAAATTCCTGGAATCTTAGTCGCAGAAATTGGAGTTACACAGTCTCGATTGAGCCAGGTTTAAGCTAGTAAATCTACGATGGGAATTTTCCATTGTCTCATAAGAATAATTACATTTTAACCTGTTAGGGCGTGCATCTGACTTTCGAACCCCACTCCAGTAAGTACACATTGCGCCACAGGAGACGCAGAGAGAGAATAGACAGTACGATAAGAGCTGCGTACTCGAACCAACGTACGGGGATAATTTTCGGCGTCACCCCTACAAATCCTCAAATGGTTGCAAACCGAATTCGATTTAAGCGATTCTCTTAGCAAAAGAGAGATCGGACTCGAGAAATTCTATTTCGTCGGGTCTTTGTGGTGTTATTCACGGAGGAAAGCCGGTTTGTTTACCGAAAAGCGATGCTTTAGAAGCTTTGTTATTGTGTGAAGCGTTTTTGCTTCAATTATAGTTCCGCTGGTATTTCCCAGAAAATAAAAATTGTAGAGGGTAGAAACGCAACAATTTTGGTCTCGTTGGTGCAACGTTAAAGGGTCTGTCGAGAACAGAAACTTTCCGCCCCGTAAAGCGTCGATCTGTGTGTCACATCTTGGAAGCTCCGTGAACCGAATGGGTTAAATAAATTTAAAGAGCGTTTGAGACTCAAAGTGGTTTTAGTTATTTTTAAAGTTTGTGTATCAACACTCGGATTTTGTTCTTGTGTTTCTTGGTCAAAGTTAATAAAAGTGATTGTTCTTTGGAATCTACGTTTTCTTGAACATTGGTAGGACCCGGCTAGAACGTGGAATTTTGCACCGGATATCGCTTCGTTAGGAATTAGAGACCTGGAAGAAACATTGCCGTTATAGTAAGAAAGACCTGTTTTGTTTTGTTATTTGAGTCTTAATGATTGTTCTATTTGATAAAAGACTAGGAGAACGTGGAATTTGTGAAATATTCCATACGAAAACCTTGCTTAGGCAAGATTAGTTTCGATTTTCTCATTGAATTATAATATTTACTTAATTTTAGCCGGTGTTTGTTAAAGTATCGCAACATAATTAATAACTTTTGACTAGTGTATTTCTTTGTTATTAGATATAAAGTTTATTTGTTGCTATTCAAAAATTCATTGTCAAGTTTATCTTGTTTTAACTGGTTTAATATTTAGATTTTGGCCTTTTGTCCATATTTTGAAATTTTAACGTAACAGAATCCTTTTGTTTGTTTATTGTAATAACTTGTTTTTATTGTTATTTTCTTATTATTTGTTTATCAACTTTGTTCCCCAGTAAAGATATCAATTCATACTATTTATTGACATTCTTTTGTAGTGTTATTTTGTTATTTTTATATTCTTGTTTGTGTATGTTTGATCCATTTTTATTATTGTTTTAATAAATGTAAGAAAGGTCGATTATTTACATTTTGTTTTTTTGTAAGTGGATCTCTGGTCCAGACAAGCAGCGTTAATTTCGTTACTTTGTTCGTTTGGCTATAAAAAAGCACGGTGGTGCTTGGTCTAAATTTCAATTAAAGGTCAGATACCTTTGTTCAAGAGAGAAGTAAATATTAAACTAGTATTTCTTTCTTGGACCTTCTTTTTTGAAAAAGAAGGAAATCTTCAGAGGACTTCCTTGTCAACATTGATTAAGACAAACCACGTGTTTATACAGTTTTTTTTGTTTGTGTTGAGTCTCAATCGTGTAACGTTGAAGCGAGTTTTAATAAAGCTTCCACGAGGTAAGTTACACACAGAGTGAGGTTTCGCAAGAAGCCTATATACAGGGTGTCGGATTCACGAGTAGTCGCGTGACCGACCATCAGAACCCTTCGATCTACGACTGCTGGCGCCCTCTTTTGTGAACATCTATTAGTTTAATAAGAGTTTTGGAAATCGGTGAGCTTCTCTTTGTGCGGCTAGGTAAGTTCATTTGAGAATTCACCCCATCTGCGGCATGAGCTACGGGATTTAACATCTACCATTGGTCTGGACGGGACTTGTGCATACTTTTGAGCATCTTCCCGTTACAAAAACCCTAAAATACTAGATGGTCATAAAGTTATAGATAGGGATATAACTCAGGCTAAGTAGGTAAGTATCATTTGAAAAGATTTTGTCACAAAGCTATTCACACAAAATCTGAGTAGCGTGTGTTCTTCTCCAGTTGCATGTTCGACTACCTCACCTACCATTGTTTCAGATACTGCAGGCAGGTTGGTTGTACCTTTGCTTTGATTTTTTGGCCGAAAGTTCTTCTAAATAATGTATCCGTAAGAATAGTTAATGGTAACAGATCCTTCTGTGCTCTCTTCAAGGCACAATAGTACAGGCATATCTTGCAATGCCAATCTGTAGCCATATGTTTGCCAGTTCTTTTGGTTGAATAGTGTATGGAAGTTTTTTATTTCTCTATTGAAAGAATCAGAACGCACATCTCTTACTAAAGGCATAATATAGTTCTATACGCTCTTTCTTAATCTTTCCGAATCTATAAACAAAGGGTGATGCAACACGCACTTTAGAAAACGAAACTCGCTATAGGGGCGCCACTTGTGCCAAAAGATAAATTTTAGGAAAGACCAGCCTTCGATGGGATGAAGGTACAACCGACCATCAATTAATCAAGTAGTACGAAAGAATAGTTAACCGACTGAAGCCGGTTTTGTTGACTTATTCATATACCATGTACATACACCTAAAGCGTTTTCGTAATGCCAGTTGGTATTTATTTATCTGTAATTTACGCTATAGAACATTAGAGAAAAATCAAGGTAGATACACATATTAATTATGTACTTTCATACTTTTACCTAATACAACGGATATATTTGTACAATTAAGTTACTAAATTAAAAAGAAAGAAACAGGAACAATCTTTTTTTATATGCGTACAAAAATGCTATTTACTTAAAGAAAAAAAGCAAACTTAAGGAAAATAGATGATAATTAATAAAACAAAACCTTGATAGTGTACTACGTATATGTAGAATCATTTTAGAGACTTTTCTCGAGAACTTTCGCATTTTCAGAAATAAAGATTAAAATAGAAGAAACTAAAGATTGTCTATAAGATCGTTACTATTTTAACAGTGTTGTAATGTATCTAGATACAGTATCTAAATGTTTTTGGTGTATCTGAGTGAGCAACTAGTTACTTTCTCCAATTTACTATCGGTATCTGTAGCTAGTTACAGTTTTTGTGTAGCTGGTAGAAGTATCTAAATACACATCAATTACAATTCTATTTTGTGATTTCATGGAATAGAAATCTAAAATGAGCAGCATTCTCTCAAATTTAGACAGCAGAGAGCAGAATTGTGAATGTGATATGTCATAAGCATAGAATCAAATACAATAAAATAAATAGGTTTTTTTCCCTTATTAACGTTAACAATGACAATAATGTATCTTAGTGGGTATCGAGATATATTTTTTCAGCAATTGTTTCTATATCTAGTTACTCAGCAAAGAAAGTGTCTGTATCTGTATCTAGATACAAATTTCACTTAGTATCTGTATCTGTAACCAGATATTTAAAAAATGTATCTGTTACAACACTGTATTTTAGTAAAAGTAAAAATAAATTAATGGAAACAAGAGAAATGGGCGAACAAATATAAGTTTTATTTTGTTTTATTACACGTTAAACAATTTTGTTTCCTGGGACAAACTTTGTGTTTATAATAATTTATGTGCGCCTTAGTTTGATTCTCCGGCTCTCGAATGGGCATACCTCTAGTCATCTGCGGATCAACTAGTTCCGGAACATACATTCGAAATAAAATTGTTGTAATTTTTTAAACATTTTCTCCCACAGCAAGTTATTTTATGGCACTCTTTCTATGTGAAAATTATTTTTAGCATACAGTACCAGATCGCAGTACTCTCTTCCACTTATCTGCAGCTGACCCTGAATTTGGTGCATGTATTTATGATTTTATTTTAACCTAGAAGAACATACCTATTAGGTTCTTGTTAAAAAGATTCTGTCATTGTATTTACTTTATACAATCATTCTCGATTTTATAACAAGCCCCCTTTAATTTTTAAATTTACTTTCTCCGACTCATGTGAGGCATTCTATTTCCAAAATACCCTTTCCATTATTAATTATTCTGTCAGGACTTGCTCCTAAGAATGGGTTCAATGGATGTATAAACAATCCGCATTTGCTTGTTTAGATGCCTTTCGTTTTTTCATACAGCTATGCTGCTGCGTCTTTATGTATACCACCGAAAAGTATGCTTTTTGTTCCTATTTCTTTGCTATACAGTAATCTTTCTACTGTTTTCCTGTATAATGGCCAATCTTTCATAGACATTATGATACCGAAATTTGATGCGGTTAATCTATTTTAACGCATTTCCTTTCAAAAATTATTATCGTATTGCCCTCTAGCTCTAATCCATTCAGGAATTCCTCGCATTTTTATTTAATCCAGCGGGTTCCAAGTCTGGTTGAGCACAATTTGGTCCATAGTCAAAATCGCCAGCGTCCCGTTTTCTCCGTGAATATCTACTTTTCTTGCTTTTATTTCCTTTGACCAATTGACGCAATCGACGCTTCTCAAATATCTTAAAAGTTGCCGAATTACGTGCACTTCTTTTGCATACACTAAAATGCCAGCTAGATTCATAGGTACATGCCAACGCAGCAGCATAAATTCGGGTAGCGTATGAATTTTTTTGTAAAGTTAATTCTTTTATCACCTGCACATTTTGCCACCAGAGACACAAATCTGAAATAAAATCAGTTTGTGTCTGCGTTCTGTAAATTCTTGTTTTAAATAATACAGTTCAGCCTCATTGGTAGTTTGATTATACGCCAACAAATTATTGTTTCTGACCATAGGATCTATAATTTTTTGAAGTTCTTCTAACAGACCACTTTTATAAATTATATCTATGACATTGTAGTCATCTTTCTTTTTGCAAAATGTTTCACTATAAACATAAGTGTAATAAAATGAGATAATATTATGAAGAATGTTATTAACGTGCCATTATTATGATAACCGAAAACATGATAGGGGCAATTATTAAATCCTGAAGCAGTACATCAGAATCAAAACCGTTATTCTTGTTAAAGGATCTTTTTATTGTGGTTCTAATTCCCTTTACTAGCCTTTCTATTTTGGAAACTTTTTTACTAGTTAATAATTTCCTTGTATCTAAAGGAAAACGCTTGTTTGTAGCGAGTTAGTAGTAACTTTTAATGTAATGTACGTTGCGAGTCATATGGTTAGCACATTCTTTTTTGCTGACAGCTCGACCATATGTGACTCTGCTTTATTCTAGCATACACACTGGAATCTCCGTCACCTATAAAACACTTTGTATGTAGAAACGTGCAAAACCATAATGGTGTTTTCTTACCAATAAAGAAATCTCAATAATTATATCTTACTCCATGTTGGTTGAAAGACCATGAAAGTCTGGAGCACAATCGTGGTCTTTTATGGGTTCCTTTTTATCCTTGCAATACTTACACATGAAACATACTTTATTTCACACACCCACATATAACATTTATTTGTTACGGCACCAATTATAATAGTCTTTACATTATATGATGAATTGTTAAAGATGGTAAATGAAAGAAAAAGTAATATCACTTACGACCTGTTTTTCAGTAGATTTTTTATGCAACGCGAACGAGCAGTTTGTTTTTTTGTCTAGATAAAGATACTTTAGTTTTTGGTATAGCTGTCAAAAATCTTAAAACTTTCACAGACCTAAGCACCACAAACGAACCAAATAATACATTTACTGAGAGATGGTTTCTTTATAATATATCGATAAACTTATCTGTTGGACTGCCATGGTCACCTAGATAAAGCCCGTTTGGAGTTGCCTCTTCTCTGAGTTTAGCTTTCGAAAATTGGAAAGAAGTGTAGATTGATAATTCTTTTTGAGGGTCTTTAAACCTTTGACTGACCCTCTTTTAAACACCCCAAACTGACAGGATGTAAGAAGAAGTTAAAGAAGTAACAATTGAATAAATCCTCCTCCACGGGAATTTTGTTAAAAATTAGGAACCTTAATTTCACAGAATACAATTATATTCCGATACCGGGTAATTAATTGAACCCAATACAATAATTGTACAATGAATGTTTCAATGGAACAACAACTAAGTGAAAACAACAAAAAATTTTTAAAACATTTTATTCAAGGTATACTTTATACAATAAAAAATATAATTTGATAAGATAACTTGAATAGAAGACTTACGTTGGACAAGTACGATGGAATGCTTTAATTTAAGTTAATTATTATATCTATTGTCTTCTGTACAAACATGATGATCTTCACTGCTCTCTCGGTCACTTTTTTAGGTAAAATTATATCTTAAACTTTCTTAAGTGAGCAATTAATATTATTATTTTATATACAGGGCGTTACACATTCGAGTAGTTGTATGGAAATCTCAAAAACCGTAAGAGATACGAAATTGCTTAAAGTATTGCAAAGTTGCGCATTTATATGCCTAAAAACATGCCGTTTAAAAGGTTTAAAAATTTTGAATATTTTTGAAGATATTCGAAGAAACCGGAAATAATAATTTTTTGCTTTCAATTTCTTCTGCCTTTGTTTTCGAATTTATTTAAAAACTAATAACACATTATTAGACCACGTTTTTATGTTCTTTAAAAGTGATAGATTTAGATATGACGTTTCGTATTTTAAATATCAGCATCAGGTCAATTTTTTCTAATACGGGATTTTTTTACGTTTTTGTCAAAAACTGGTTTTCAAGTGTATAATCCCATATTATTTTATAAAAAAATTGTTTTTTGTAGTAAAGAAAATGATGCTTTTTTTATCGTCCAATTTTTTGCTAGTGCGGTCCTGGATATTTTAATCATAATTATTAATTAACGTAACTGTAAAACTCAGTTTGATAAATATACTCAGTCTAAGTTTATTTAAACTAATTTTATTATTTTGTTTACGTTAAAATGTATTTGAACAAACAAAACAGAAAATTCAAAATAACAACTAAAACTAGACTGAAATACTGAGAAATCTAATAACAATAACAACTCTTAAAATTAAGTCCGTTAAACGATATTTAGCAATGGACTAGCTGTTTGTTTATCGTCTTGTTTACGTTTAACAGTTCATCTCTTATTAGTGTCATACAGAATACGAATGCGTGTGTTGCATTCGTCATCATTGTAATATCTTTGTATCGCATCATATTATTGTTTATAAATATTGTACTGATTAACATTCAGTATTGGTTATTTAAATTTAAAGTAAGGAGCTCACATACCGTAATCTTGAAGTACTTAAAATGCAGGTCGGTGAGTCATTGACCCTTCAGGCCTGAAACGCACATTACCTGTATATAACCATTTATCGTTTTTATCGTTTATGTTTATTTATTTAATTGTATTTACCTTTGTACGTAAAACTTATTGTTTCCTGTTTGTTTCGTTTTGACTTTTGTTTCGCTATTGCGAATCTGTGTATATGTGTTCATGAATATTACGTATGTTAATATATAGTTTGTTATAACTTTAATTGCCGATCAGCTGTCGCAGAAGGACTCTTTCCTCTTTCCGTTTTTGCAGACCAAAGCATTTGATCAGTCTTAGGATCAGCTGGTCATTTATATAGGTTAAAGTTAACTAAAACTGACATCCTCTCAAATTATACCCCTTTTGTTATCGTTCTCTGCCGTAAGGCTTTTCTATGACCCCGACCCAATCTCCGATAAAACCGAGCAAGTCGTTTCTTAAAGCATACCGATATTATCTTATGCTACGTCATTTCCCAGGGCCAATAAACCCATTTTTACACGTAACAGTACCTTTCACTACATTTTTCAAAGCAAATGTAGTTTATTGTAGGTGTAATTTATTAATTGATTCATTAAAAAACAGTACAGTAGCATCGTTGTTCACACTCTTCTGCATTCAGTGGCTTTTCTCTCAAAATACGACTTCTTTCTTCTATCACAGTACCATTGTTGGTTTTCCGTGCTGACTCTGATTGCAGGTTCTTGTGGTGTTAAGGAGTTAAAGTTTCTTATTATCATGGATAAATAAAGAGATAATAGAGTCAAGCAAGTAAACTTTTGATGGTTTGGACTGTCTGAATTTACTGGACAACTCTACTTTTGGCAGATACGTTTATTGCACGTGGGCATAGAAGAAATACTCGAAAATCACTTGCAGCATTTTGAGGTAAGATAAGCTTAATTAGACTGTTCTTCAACACTCTTTAATGTGACAGAGCTTGTCGAGAAAAGGTTATAAAAGGACTCATAACAAAAACATTGAGTGACTACATCTTATAGCTGCCGGAACAGCTATATAAGTTGTAAATCAAATGTCGAAAACAGTTAGGTAAAAAACTAAATTCGTACTCATTCAACCTAATATTGTCATTGGTAGAAGTTTAATTTAAAAATATATTGGGTATTCGATTGGTGCCATTCTTCTCAAATGGCAATTCCCTATCATAAGTTTGTTTATGTTGCACAATTGTTACCTTGATCTCAACGGTATTTCTTTGAGTGAAATCTTTCAATCATTTCTTCTGATTGCTGCACATTTAAGAAGTTAGTTTCGATTCTGTTTCCTAAAGATATACTAGTATGTCATATTTATTTTGTCACCCATTCAATTTTGGAAAGTATTGGAATCCCATTTTGGGTAATCCCTTACCTTCTCATAATTTAATAGGCGACCTTATATGTTTATAACTATGAACACTGTAATCATTTCTAATTACGTTGAAGTAAATGCTGATCTTCACTCCTCTATATAAAAACAAAAACGAATCAAATACAGTACTTGAAACAATAAAAACACTTCAAAACTGCTACATCTGCAATACACTGCAGACAGTACTGATGGAAGGAAAATAAATACAAGGACGCTGTTTCTAGTAGGTTAGTACGATTGTGTATGACTGCAGTACTTTCTGTATCAGATACTTAATGTTTACAAACTATTTTATCTATTTTATCATGTGATCTTTTTTTGTTAATTAGAGGATTTAAACCCACATCTCTAATACACGGAATCATTGCTTTACCAATTAAGCCAATTAATAATGACAACGGATTATTGCAGAAAATCTCTACATTGTAATTAGTCTAAAAGAATGCATTGGTGAATTCAAATAAGAAAAAGATAGCTTTGCCATGATAATGACAATGAAGATGCGATTATTTTTCTAAAATTTTTAATATTGATGAAATCTATTTTAATCTGTAGAAGTAAGAACAATATTTAATCAGGAGATTTAGATGGTGTACAATCACTGCATAGCAGTTTTGCTTATATTATTAGGAGTGGGGCTGAACGAACCTGTATGAACTCCCCGTTGGGTTGTGCTTGCTCTATAAAATTGGAATATTTTAGGACATAGCAGTATGTTTTATCATCATCACTTGCGTGATCTGGTTTTCATGGCTAAATATTGTCTTGTATCCCGATCTAGAGCTCTGTAACTTTTGAGTCCAGCTCGCTTTTTTTTTTTCCTTTTGGACGTATGACTGGACAATTTCACTTTTTTCGTTACATCTCGGGTGGAAATGTTCGGATTGTCCGCAAACAACTCTCGAACTTTTTGTTCTTTGTCAGGCTTAAAGATTCTCTGCTTACCACTAACTGCCTTCCTCTCGATAGTAAGACGTTCTCTGAAGTTCCTTAAAACTTTACCAACCCTACGACCCGAATTTTTATTAAAGGTGTGCAAAATCAATTTTTGTCATTCCACTTCTGCTGCTGACATTTTGACAACTATTAAATTAAACAAAACGCAATCGTCAGCTTTCATTCGTTTATTTTCAAATCTACAACTTACTGCCTATTTTTAAAACTGTAAAATAATTTCAGTGTTCCGATTTTGGCATGTCCTCCGTTTGCTGTAAGGTTCATATTTCTGGACTTGTCCGGGCAGTGTGATCTTTCCTAACATAAAAGAGTTATTAATTTATATTTTTCAAAATATCTACATAACCGAAAGTCCAATTCTCAATATTAAAAAGCATTCAAAATTCTGCAGCTGTACTCTATAACGGTTATAGCAAGCATGTTTCTGATCAAATGACTATTTTCCGAGATTTTACGAGTTGAAAGAAACACAAAATGCGATTTGCAAGTATGAAAACTTTTGCATTAGGGACTCCATATAAATGCATTATATTACGGAATTTTTAAAATAATTTAACAGTATTTGTCTCTTTCTACAAAAATATATTTCCAGTAGCAGAGAGAAGACGTATAAGAGACTTGAAAACCGTCAAGTTGATTTTTCGTTATTTTTCCTAACCATTCCCAGCACCGTCGATCTTTGTACGGTCGTTGGAATTTACATAGGCAACCAACTTAGAATAGGTTATTTACGTCGTACCATAAAGTGTAGACAAGGTGAAAGGTGGTTTGCTAGTTTACCCAGTGCAGTTGTAGCTATTAAAATAAGTTAAGTGCAGTTACACATACGAATAAATTGTTTGATTTGATTGTAAGAAAAATGTCGTAATTAGTTCTATCTTACGAACAATAGTATGCATGTGATTTACATTTTACAATACCTAAAAGTATAACTTAAGTGTCAAGGATATTTTTTTATTCTAAACTATAAAACAAAACTAACTATTCAAGAACATTAACATTTTTTGATTTTTATTTACTTGTTTACGAATTTTATATCTTGCATTTTAGTCATTGTCCAGTTCTGGTTATTTGTATTAGAATCTTACGAATAAACTATCGTTCTTTCACTAATTTATGTGTTAATCAATTTAATTGATGTTGTCTACATAAAGTGCACATGACATTTATTCTCAATACACCTCACTTCTGTTACGGAATTATTTCAAAACAATTAAACAATGAGGTGGATTCTGTTTTCTGCAATAGTCGTGATTATCTTGAGTTTATATTTGTTTAAAGGATATCGCAATAATGTGTGTAAAACTTTTTCGGACTATTACACAAATACGGATCATAATGAAAACTGTTATTACAATCCTGACGCGCATTTAAAAGTTGTAAGTATGCTATTTATCAATTTTTCTTAACTAAGCACGTCTGTAATTTACATTAGCTAACTGGAAAAGAATCAGAAAATCCATTTGGCTCATTTTAAATTTTATTTTATGGAATCACAAATAAACAATAACTGAGGATACCTACGTATCAACTGATTGGCTCCTGACGAGAATTTTGTTTATTACATTTTTATGTGTAGGATGAAATTGTAAAAAGACGTGGTTACCCTGTTGAAGTTCACAATATAACAACAGAAGACGGCTACATTATAACAGTTTTTCGAATTCCTTTTGGAAAAAAGAAACCAAGTATTAAAGAAAAGGCAAGGCAACCAGTGTTTCTATTGCATGGTGGTGTATTCAACAGTGAAAGTTACATTAATATTGGAAACAAATCACTTGGTAGTTGTGCATTTTTATTTTACAGGGAGACTTAAATTTCACGCGTTTTTGCAGGTTTTCTTCTAGTTGACGCAGGCTATGATGTCTGGTTAGGCACTTTTAGGGGAACAAAGTACGCCAGAAATCACAAAAGCTTAAGCACCACAGAGAGAGATTTCTGGAATTTCTCATTTCACGAAATGGGTATCTACGATATTCCAGCTCAGATTGATTTGGTATCAGACATTACCAAACAAGAAATAATTTACATTGGTTATTCGCTTGGTGCGACGAATGCATTTGTTTACGGCGTAACCTATCCTGAAACCGCTAGAAAGAAAATTAAGGCATTTATTTGTTTAGCACCAGCTGCTTTTCTCTACGAATGGAAATCGCCTACGAAACACATCTTACGTTTCTGGTCATACATAGAGGTTTATAAAATATAAATTTATTGTTATTTAAAATTAATTTAATTGAAGCTTTTGTATTATAGCCAATTGCTGAGTATTTTACAAACGGAATTCTTTATTTGAGATTACCACATAAACTAAGAAGTATCTTGTGTTTACCTTATCCCTTTCAAATGGATATTTGTCAGTTTGTTGACATGTTACTGTGGGGATTTGATTATGAACAAAGTGACCCTGTAAGATACGTTCTACTTATTAATATCCTTATATATGTTACAGACCATATGTATAAAACAGACTGTATGTAAACAGACGAGTCCGTATATAAATGGACTGAACTAGTTAGTCTGTATGTGTGTAAACGGCAATTTTTAAAAACCATCTAGCCGGTTTACAAAAAAATAAGTCACTTTATATACGGCTTAACTGTACTTAGACCGTATATAAATATGGTATATTAATGTAAATAATTAATCAAGGCACTTTTATATTTATTTATTTGTACATGTTAAGCTATTATGACATTTAGAATTACATAGTACATGATTCTTCCGACAAACACGTCGTTTTGAATCACATTTAGTTTTACAAGAGCATTTTTTAAAACCTTGTCCATGTCCGGTAGACTGAGTTCTAGCTACTGATCTAAGAGAAAGTTCGTTTTCTTTAGAAACCTCACCAATTGTTAAAATATTAGCAGGACATACACTGAATTCTGAACGACTGTAATATTTTGCAATAACTCCCTCTTTTGTACCTAAACGATAAAATCCGTCTTCTGTTGATTCTAGCACTACTGCTAAAATTGACCGAGCATCTCCCCTACCACGATCGACGTCTGGGACAGGAATCCTGACAGTTGAACCAATGTCCGGTTTTGGATGAGCGTTATCTGAAATCACTTTCATTCTTTTTGCCTGTTTTTGTAATCCGTCATAAGCACTTTTCCTAGCATCTGTCGTGTTTCTGTTTCTCTGATCAACTGATAATACTTCTTCGTCATATTCTTCTTCATTTCCTGACTGTATATCTTCAATCATTTTCATTAGTTTTTGATTAGTCATTTTCAGTAGTAATTTGTTCTTCCGGCTGCGACATTTCTGTTTGAATGCTGTTAGTACGAACAGATGCGACAACTTCTTCTAAGTCTTCTTCTGTTGTAACACTGATAATAGCTTCTGCAGGAATATTAGAAGTTTTTAAACCAATTTTTGGTTTTTCACCAAACATAGCCTCATAGGGAGATCTTTTAATTCCAGAATGAAAGGAAGTGTTTTTTAAAAATTGCACAAACCTCAAGCCTTCATTCCATTTGTCTGTTTTATTATCTAACATCCAGGCAGTGAGCATGTTTTCTATGTCTTGGTTTGCACGTTCTACACTTCCTTGACTCTGGCTGTGGCATGGTTTGCCATGAACCAGTTTCAATTCAGGCCACAAATTTTTTAATTCTTCAACTATTCTGTTAGAAAATTCACAGCCATTATCGGATTGTAAAACTACGGGAGCTCCGAAAATTGTAAAAATATTCACAAGATGGTAAGCAACTTCTTCTGCTCGTTTAGCCTCAAGTGCTCGCAAAATAACAAATTTTGTCAAGTGATATTGATATACGAGCACAAATTTGTATTTACCAGCAGGATGAGATTGATAATCTATTAAATCTTGACAGCGTGAATTTAAATCATTAAAAATCATTGGTTTTGATACAATTCTTTTCTTCTCTCTTTTTTGTTTCATTTGGCATGGTGCACATAAGTTAATGGACAATAAAACTTCAGTTCGAATTATGTTTTTATATTTCTCTTTGCTTTTTTTCATCATACGATCTCTATCACCATGTGCTGCAAGTAAAAAATATACCTATGTATTTATTTTTTAAAATTACTGATGTAATACTAAAAGTTCAATTAAAACGTTCTGTATTAGATTATTAGGTATTCTAAGAACATTTTACTGTTTTTTTCTGCTATTACCTGTAGATGTGTGTATGTCCTGAAGAGTGTTAAACAGTTCATCATCATGCACATAATATACAACATCTAGTGTTTCATTGCTAAGAGGGACTATTAGTTTTTCCAAACCCTGAACTGATAATACATTATAGTGTTTTAAAAGCCAATGCATCCTTGGACTTTTTTTTTCAGCAAGCTTGGCATTTTTTACTTCTTCAATTAGAGAATAGTACTTTTCTTTGGTTAAGCCGCGGTTGTTATCGGCAACATTTTTTCGGTTATGAACTTCTTTGTAAAATCTACAAATTAAATGTGAGGTTATGTTACGGTATTACTATAATAATTAAGTTATTTTACTTTTGTTGATGATCCATGATCAACTTATTTAGTTAATTATAATCTTTACGCTTATAAATTTAGCACAAAAAACACTTCACCACAAACAGAATACACGCCCAGTCTTTTTCTGTTAAAATACGTTTTGTAAATTGTAGGAAAAGCAATAAATATACTACGTTCAATGTTTCTACTCAAACATTACAAACAGTCTGAAGTGTGAAAGTCCGTATGTATACGGCCTAGTCCGTATATTAAATATCATGTTATTAGCAAATGGTCTGCGTCAGTTAGTGCGTATTTATATGGCCTAGACCGTATATATATATGGTCTGGTTTTATATACGGTCTGTCACACATATATAATATCCTAAATGTTTATTCTCACGCGCAGGAAACACTACCAATTACGTTGATTCAAAATTCAGACGCTATTTCCATAAAAACTTTTTCTCATATAAGTCAGCTAGTCATTAATGGACGTAAATTCCAGCAGTTTGACTATGGACAGAATAAGAATAAAGAAATGTACGGAACAAAAGAACCACCTATATACAATTTAACTGAATTTAGGGTTCCGGTTTACTTGATTAGAAGTGAAAATGATTTCTTGGTCACAAAAGAGGTACTAAATATTTATTGTTTTATAAATTATATTGTAATGTAACCTTTGTGTTTTAGAATATTGAAAAATTAAATTCTAGTTTACCAGAGAAAGTGAAACCCTACGACATTTATGTAGTCAGAAATGAGAGATTTAATCATGGCGATTTCGTGATTGCTCGAGATGTGGTTCCACTGCTGTATAATCACATACTGGATATTATAACCAAATTCTAAACACTTAATTTATTTTTTAAAGCTCTTGCTGATTGTTATAATAATATAAGCATTGCTCACAATCAGAAGACCTTCATAGTGCTGCTCTTCACCTACTTGTACCTTATTATTTTTCTGTATTCACTTCAAGGAAAAAGCAACAGAATAAAGAAGAGTACCAATTTTGGAAACAGCAATCTTTTTTAATTAATACAAAATGTTATTTGTAAATCGTATATAATAAATCACATTTTTATTGTTAAGCTAAACTTTTAGCCTGTCTTGTGTCAACTTGATGTAATAATTCAATAAAATTGTTTCCTCCTTGGTCTTAAAATTCATAACAGTGAAATACAGATCGTATTATTACATCTGCAGGCTTTGTCCTATTGGAGCAGTTATTGATATTTTGGTAAAAGTATGACAATAACAACTTTTAATTTTTTAAATCTGCATAGGTGTCATCTTTGCTATAGGAGCTAGCAACAGATCAGCAAATGCTATTGGTTGCCAAGAGAGAAATTAGGTGGGACCAAGTTACTTTCGAAAGTTTGCAAACATTAAGCCTCTTGTCTTCCAAAATCAACGCAATATAGTAACGACTAATGAATGAGCATAATTCGATTTAATCCGTGCAATGAAAATAATTCTGTTGCAACAATTCTCTTCCAACGAGGTCCAGAAGAAACTCCAGCCCAGCATTTCCGCAGGTAAGTAACAGAAGGTAACTCCCCCTCTTTGTTTGTGTGAGTGAAAAACAAGCGAGAGTGCAAGTGAGTGTGATCGAGATTAATGGTATTTATATATGGCACATTAACTTGCAACACAACTTATCTGCGGCTTCCGTCATGGGATACAGATATGCGCTTAGTGGGGGATTTTAAAAATTAACCGGACCAGTTTTTGCTCACTCTGATCCAACCTCTAAGGCCTGCATTTATCTAAGCAAAAAATATACAGACAGTAGGGCACTGTACCAGAAACCTAATAGTCATCAGGATGACATTAAAGAAACGTAGCTACGTTTTCTGTTTTGCTTACTTTTCCCCGCTATTCTTCACATTCTTCACTGACTGACGAGTTCGTCAGATTGATAGATTGGTGTGGAACTAAAAATCTGTTTCTCATTATTAGACGCGACAGAAACGCTCACCGCAACTGCCGGGGCAGTTTTGGCATCAACGCAAGGGACAGCTCTTTACTAGGGTATCTAAACTTCACGGACCTCGATTACTCAACAAACTTCCTTACATTCGTTACTAGAGTTAGACAGTCCTGGATATCACCCTAAGCTCATATACAGCGGCGTGTTTCAACATTGTTTTTCTCTGTCTGATCATCAACACATCTGCTTCGAGCTTGTGAGCTGAATTAACTGATTGAAAAACCTATAAAACGGTCTTAACGAATTATTGGAAGCTCCTACGCGTGCTCATTAAACTTTAAGTCGTTAATATCATGACGATATTGAAAAAACAAAATATTTTAAAAAAACATTGTTTGGGTCGAATCGGATCATGAAGCAGAGCTCAAAGCAAATTACAGGCGTTTTCGGAAATTCAACCTGGTAACATACCCGGGTCAACTATCTGACGTGAGCAGGTTGATCGGTTTAATTTGGTGATACCCATATTTTCCGAACAATTTCTATGTTTTCTCATTTTTTAAATTGATGAGCAACAACCAGAATATTCTCTCCGTCATTTTCAGAGTTACCAGAGGAAAAGAAACTAGCAGCAACAGCTACAATTTTTTGTTTTGAATCCATGCTGAAACAATTACGCGTGAAAATTCCTTGGTGTTTTTGAATCTTGAACTTCCTAACTTCACAAACGTCACAATTACTAGTAACCTATTTATCCATTCGTCAACCAGGGTTACTTTAAACTGACCAGGTAAGCATCCCGGTTACAGTTCTATAGTTTTCCGAATGCTGGGTAGCGAACCGTGGCGAATAAACGAACTGTTAGGTTATAATCAGGTTGAAACCCGATCGTTCAAAGCGAGTTTCCGAAAACGCTTTAGGTGATAAGGGTGTGGAACTGCATCTATTCTGCAAGATTCGTTTAAAACTGAAACCAGTATGGTCATCTGAAGAAGTGATGCCATGAAACTGTGTTGACAACAAAAGTGAAAAAAGACCATTTTTATTTACAAACTGTGTGTTGAATAGACTAAAATAGTAAGAGTCAGGCTCGGAGGATTAGCTTATTAAATACGTTCAGTATTTTTATTAGAATTTTATTTACGATCCGATTCGTCCCCAATCTCGTAACGAATCGAATAATGGATCCATCACTTCACTCCGGAATCAAAACGATCGTCATCTGAGTGGACAGCAACCGGTGAACCTCGTCCAAAGCGACCGAAAGCA
>VTPC01001507.1:329803-386329 GCA_011009095.1 Ignelater luminosus
AACACATACCTTTGTCGGACAAAACTGGGATTAGTGACCCATCGGTAGCACAACCATATATAAAATCGATATGCTACGTGTAATACTAGCCTTTATACAGTTGAATACGGGCGTGGGCGAGAAAGGCCTAGAGCAAGCGGTAGACGATAATAAAATGCGATAATCTTAGGGGTTTCAAGATCTAGAGGGCGCCAGATGCAGTAGAAAGTCGGTGACCTAATCTTGAATGGAGGACCCTTCATTTCTTCGTTTCTAGGTTAATAGGCGAGATGTTTGCGAAGGTCGAACCACAGGTTGGAACGATACACAAATAAATTGAGATTGTGCTGCATCCTATTTAGATACTTATTTTCCCAATGCGGGATTAAGCTAATAATATATCCGTATGTGAAGGTCAACGTCCTTGATTCCGGAACAGCTGATTCCTGAAATATTCTAGAAGTATGCTCAGAACACAATAAAAGATAAAGATAATTTAATAACATCTATTAGCATACTGTGAAAGAATACAGAAAGCAGGTTACAGTAGTCCTGGTTACACTGTTTAAAAAACTTATTTACAAGCACATAGAAATGTCAGATGAGCACATAAAAATACATAAAATATAAATACACATAAAATGAAACTGGCCGTATTAAATTATTAATATTTACGGTTTACCAACCAAGCGCACTGCATAAAACGTTGGTAACGTGAAGGCAATACGAACATTTAAACGGTGAATCATTCGTAAATATTATAAATTCAGCGTTCATTTATGAAAGGAGCATGAATATTATAACGTGGAAAAGTAGCGATAATCTAATTGAATTCGTCACCTGCAGGGGTTTGGCATTTAACTTTGGATCCCCATATTTATTTAAGTAAATCGTTAAACAAGAACAATTCGACAAAGTTATATAGTAACAAGAATTTACGTTATAAACGCCTAACATAAATAAACGATCAAGACAAGCATTGATTTTCTAAATTTTGTTCTTAAAAGCACAACCAGGGAAATTGATGATATCTTGGAACAAATTCGTTACGTTACAATTCGATAAACAACGGACTTCTATTAACTAAACAACAGCATAAGGCTTTTCACCACTGTGAAACGATACGTTGAGTTTTTCACTATCGTGAAAAGATCTTATAAGGTCTTTCACTACTATGAAGCGATAATTCAGTAACCTTGATTGTAGGTTACTTTCTTCCAAAGCAGCTGTTGATGAGGCGATATTATGCAAGTATATTCGCATATCATTGCGTCTATACGTTGACAAGTTGTAAGCGTCAACGTTGCTTCTTCATAAAAGATATTTATAAAAGGGTAAAATTATTTACCATATTACTGAAACTAGTCCAATAAAGGACCAACCAGGGCACTGGTTCACACAAAGTTTAACTTACAGAGAATATATTAATTCTGTAGAAATGGACGACTTCCACATACGTTAGTAATTTAAAAAGATATTTAATTGTCTTTCAAATATCTATACAGAGCGAGGCAGTGCAAATTTCGTAGAGGTTCGATAAAATCTTGAGACATAACAAGAAAGATAACGGTACGGTACATCCTACGTACTGTAATAATCATAACAAAGTAGATAATCTTCAATATACTTTTTCGCTGAAAAATCTTTAATTGATGACCGTGTTCTTATACAAAGGTTGCTATTTATATTTCTGGCCTAACAATGAAAAAACAAGTATTTATGATCGACACTAGTTTTATTGTTTTTCAAAATATTCTCCATTAAGATTGATACACTTTTCCATGCGTTTGAACCAATTTTCGAAGCACTTTTTCCATTCTGTTTGAGGCAGCTCCAAAATATGCGTTTTGAAACAAAAAACGGCTTCTTCTGGTGTTGAAAATCGTTGACCACGCAGTTTGTTTTTGATGTACGGGAATAAAAAGAAGTTATTAGGTGCCAAATCAAGGCTGAATGGTGGATGGCCCATCAACTCGACCTTCTGGCTGGTTAAATATTCAATTGTTTGAGCAGCGGTGTGAGAGCTTGCATTGTCATGATGAAGAATGATTCGCCTCTTCTTTGAAGTTTTCCGAATTTCTCCAATGACTTCTGGCAAACAAATGGTTGTGTACCATTCAGAGTTGACCGTCCTACGTTGCTCTAACGCCACTGTTGCCACATGACCGGTAATGCCAAAGAAACAGGCAACCATTTGCTTCGATGTGCTTCTTCCGCGAACAACTTTTGTTGGATTTGGCTCGTCTTGAAAGACCCACACAGTTGATTGCTGTTTTGTTTCGGGGTCATTTGCGTAGATCCATGATTCGTCACCTGTGCAGATGTTATACACAGCCTTTGATACACCTTTTGCAAATTTTTTCAACATTTCAATGCACCACTCGACGCGAGCCTTCTTTTGAGCATTGGTCAGGTTATGCGGGATCCAACGGGAACAAATTTTTTTTACGGCCAAATGATCATGTAATATCTTGTTGATGCTAGTCATACTAATGCCCAAAGATGCCTCAATCTCACGGTATGTCACATGACGATCTTGTTTAATCAGTTCACGCACAGCATCGATGTTTTCAGGCACAACGACAGATCTTGGACGGCCTTCACGGATTTCGTTCTGGAGTGAACATCGGCCACGTTTGAATTTATTATACCAGTTTTTTACAGTGCTGTAGGATGGAGCTTCATCGCTATATAATGTATTAAGTTCATTGATGCACTCTTGTCGTGATAATCCACGTCGAAAGTTATGAAAAATAATTGCACGAAAGTGTTCACGGGTCAATTCCATTTTTTACTAGAGAATGCACTTTTCAATTAACTGCAAACAACACTAATCGCACTCAAATGACAAAATGTTGTGGTTGAGGTTATGTTCAACAATGTAAAGTTTACACCGGAAATGTCAGCTGATGCCTGGAAACAGTCAGTGTTGCCAAGGCCAGAAATATAAATAGTATGAATGTCCGGACGACGAGACTTTTGTACCCCCAACGCCTGTCAAAATATAACGCTTTATGACAAAAAGGTTATTGTATTTGGCGCAGGAGAAGGCACTAAAGTATCTCGTGCAATAAAACGGTACATAAGATTTCGAAAACGAAATGGATTTTGTCCGATTATAAGGGTAGACCTTATATACCACTAAATTCTATAGAATTAGTGGACTTTTCGTTATCTGTTATAAAAATACATCCGCAGTTTTACCTTGACACTAAAGGTGTTTTATCTTTTACACAAAATAATTCATTTATCAAAGGACGGTTACGTAGTATTATTTTAATCAAATAAACTTTATATAATTGCTGTCTATTATTATTCTAAATACGCTGAGAATTGCAAATAATTAATAATTGCGTTTGTTTTAAAATATTACGTTTGTTATGTCTTATGTGCCGCTACTGATACAATTAAAACTGGAATGTTTATATTCCTTACACTGATTTAATAATGTAGCAGAAAGGATTTACAGTGTAAATATTTAAAAGGCAACTCAGACTTCCATTGTTATCAAAAAGATCCTATAAATAATTTTATGGAATTTTAAATAGTTGATACCTAATGGTGATGACTTGCGATTATTTAACTTATGTGTAGGATCTAATAATAGTAATAATGTAGCATCAGACTAAGTTTTACAAGCGACACACGAGTGCGATTTACTTAATTTTTAAACTTTATAGCGTACTTTAAGTTGCCGAGAATAAAAGAAAACTAGAAATAAATCTAGTATGTGAAAGGGTGATTAAGAAACTCACTTAGATTAGAAATAATGTGTTCGTAATAGAAAAACATGGATAAACAAGTTTAAGGTTATATTGGTATCGGTAATACGCTATTTTGTGAAGGTCGTTTCGCATACGTAATCGTAATTATACAAATTTAAATAATAAAATCAGCGACGGCGCTTAAGGTTTTTCTGATATTACAACTTTGTGTGCGTGTGTGTATCTAAAGCAAAGTAAGTTTTCAAATGAGTGTATTACTGAATCCAAAAAAACAACAATATTACTTCTATGGTATTATATAGGAATGGTGCTACAATTCTTTAAATAAATCAGTTAGTAAAGTAATAACCGAAGATTTAACAAATTAAGGGTACAGATCACAGTGCGATCGTATTTTGAGTTTACATTTAAAAAGTCTAGGAGTTTTTTAACTAATTGTGGAAAGTTGTTAATAAAATATTAGTAATAAAAAATATACAGTGTCTTATTTAAAAAAATTCAGTAAAATTATGTTTTTCGTTTCTTTACTTCCCTGTATAAAAAGGTAATGTTAAAATTTTAATAATACTCTTTAAAGATTAAAGATTAAAGTTTGTCACTGCAAGGTTTTTAAAACTCAATAATGTTTATGAATTACATCATCATTATATTTGTGATGTTATGCAGGAAAAAAATTGAATAACGCTGAAAATGTTTGATTGATACCTGTATAAAGCATTTGACGAAGAATAAGGAATACAGTATGTTATGTTTAAGAAAATTTCAGATTTATGTGCCATGCTTTTATGGAACACCCTATGTAGTCAAGAAGTCCTGTACAACTTTTCCTAGTAACAGTTTTGATATTTTTACAAATAACGATGCTATTCTCTGAGCAACATACTCTATTTTTTCCAACAAATTTCAGATTTTCAGCCATTTATCTTCTACAGCTTTTAAATGTAACCCAAAACATGAAACACCCGCACCGTTCTGATCTGTACCCTTAAAAAGGATCACAACACAAAAATCATAGTTTATATTTTAACATATTTTTGCAGCCCAGTGAAACGGAATTCAAATGGTCAAAGTCCTGTTTTGATACCAGGAATAGTTACCTCTATGTAAATATTGCTGTTTAAAGATTTGAATGTGACGTCAATATGCAAGACGGCCGTGCTCTTTCTATTTATAGCACTATACCAGGAACTGATTTATTGCACTCTTTGATCGAAACAAACATATGTCGATTATGAGGATTCATTCAGTAGGCATTTAGACTTTTACCGTAAATAAAGTTTGATCAAAAATTATTGGCTATAAAAAACAATAAAGCAGTGTCTTTGATTAATACGTACAGTAATAAAACAAAAAACAAATCAAATAAATCTTTATTATTTTTGTAACCGTCGAATTTTGCATTGAAATAATAAAATGTTTTCTCAAGAACATAAAATATTTATGATACACTCACATTATAGAAATTTTCAACGTTTACAAAATGGTGAGTGGATTTATAATCCACCATGTTTAAATGAGTTTTGTAAATATTTTCTTGATCATAATTTCTTCCGTCAACTGTAGTGTACTGTTACTAATTTTGAATAAAGCGGTAGTGTAGATCATAGAAAGAAAGCCGGTAGAAAACTAGTTCGAACTGATCATATCATTGAACAAGTAACGGCTCGAATGGAGGAATAACCAACATTCTCACTTAGAACGCTATCACAAGAAATCAATCTTAGTTACGGTATGTGCCCATCCATTTTAAAAATAGATTTTGATAGGTTTTCCTGTAAAGTACAGCTTCATCAGGAACTCTTGCCACTAGATAACAATAGAATTTTTTAGATTTAACTTCTCTTCTCAGATGAGTCATGGCTTTATTTATCTGGATACGTGAACTCACAAATAATGCGAACGCGGATTTATCAGAGAAACTCCCTTGCATTGCCCTAAGATAGGTGTTTGGGTGGCTCTTTCACGAAGCTGAGTGATAGGTTCCATATTTTAAGGATTTTAGCAATGCTAAAAGATATCAAGGTAATATATTGCAACATTTATTGATTGCACGATGATAAACTGTAGTACGGTTACTTCCAACAGGACTAACATCATTTCTAAAACGCCAGTACGTACTCTGTAGGTTTACAATAAAACATTACGGAAGAATGCAATCAAGTTACACCTAACTTTTTACAATAAGTTTTTGATTAATATATGAGGAGAAGTTGCACTCTGTATTGAAGAAAAAGGCAGACATTTTCAGCATCTTCTATAGTTCAAAGTTGATTTAACAGGGCCGTATTTGCACCGCTTTCATTTTTCTGCATTTCGACCTAGAGGATGACCTGGTAGGAAAAACGTGCATTGAGCCTTTTTCGTTCCGCATTTTACGGCGCTTCAAAGTGCTACAACAAGGTTTCCCTAGGAACTCGGATAACTGCCCCAAAAAATCCAAAGGAAAGCAAAGTACGTTTTTTTGTTCTAATCAATCCCAAGAATGGGGGGGACGCTACTGGTACCACCTAAGCTGTTGCTCTGATGATGCTTTTTAGTTAAAAAAAAATACAGCTTGATCGGACCATAATTAACCGAGTTACGAGCTCTTTAAGTGAACATCTCGGCGAGCTATGAAGAAAAGTGCGTAGTTATTCGAATAGAGTCGTGTTTTCTCGAGTAGGTTAATAAGCACTCCTAGAACATAAAAATCGAATATTATCTTGATCAGACTATCTAGACAGTTTTGGTGAGGGTTGTAAAATTTGCAGATTTCCTTAGCAGTTTTTTGGAGAGTTTTTCACTGAATTTTCTCTCCTATTTTACCGTAGTACTTGCGAAGTTGCGTCGTTTGACGAACACCAGCTTCCCATAGCTCTTATAGTGCCTGAGCTAGAAGCTCTTCTTGGTTTCACCTGTCTCGCCCTCTAGCGGGCGAGTCGTAGGAAGTGCAAAATCGGTCGAGCGGTATCAGATGCAGGTAAAGACACTTAATCGGGGTACTTAATACAGTGTCGATATTTTTGCAAAACCCCCACTCCGATCCCTCCCACGGATGCCTATGGGCTCGAATTTAATACTACTTGCGGCGCAACATTTCTTGGGGGCTCTATAGGATAGCGCCTCCGATCCCAGATTGTTAGGCCTGCTCATAATGCTCCAATGGGTTTTGCCCATTCTCGCCGCTAGGTGTCACCGCGTATGTTTCGCGTACATAAGGTGGTCAAAGAACATTATGTTCCACTTACCCTCCAAGTTTGGTCAAAATCGGCCATCCCGTTCTCGAGTTATTTCGATTATTCGTTTTGAAAAGGTGCAAAATTTCCAACTTTGATCCCCCTTGCTCCCCTCCTATTGGGTGATTAATGGAAAGCTGCTAGGAACCGAGTCGTCTCTGGCCGGCCAACTGCCCGGCCCTAGTCTCGTCTAAATGCAAGAATGGCCTAATTAATAAATTGTAAACAAAGCTAGCAGTAGTTTTTATTTTGTGGTTTGAATTTTATTGAATCGGCGCAGGAAATATTATTACGTATGAATGCGTGCCTTTTGACTTTCTTGGCCTCCTCTGATGACAATAATTATTGATCATATTTTATATTATAAAAATGAAATATTCATATTTCAGATTTTCAATTTTAAACAACAAAACTTTTTAAACTTAAAGAGTCGAAGTTAAATTTGCTCATTTATTATTGGAATAATATTTATTTATATTTTATTTTTAAATGAATGCAGTACTGTTAGACCATAACATATAAGAGTAATTTTAATAACAAATATACCTATAGATACCACATCAAGGTGTGAATGCAAGAATTGGAAAGATGTTGACTTATAACTTCACGAGGAAAGCGTGGGTTGACGATTTTTGTTGTGTTACAAATGCCTAAGTTCTCAAAACTAATCTTAAGGACGTCCTGCAGTTAGCTAGATATAATTTGGCTTTAAAAACAAAAATCTGATTTAAGAAACAATTGATAACTGCGGAAAATTCTTTAAACATGTTTTCTCGATTGTTTTTATTGTTTGAACTATTCCTTCTACCGCAGGCACTACAAATAGGCATTTTAAAATGAAGTTTAAAACTTGATCTGGAAGCTATTTGTAAAAATACCACCAAATGCGAACGCAATGAGTATAAAAGTCGAGTACCCGTTGCGCACTTTGATGTCACATTTCAATTATTGGTCACACAACTAAAGCTGTGAAAATAATTTTATGAGTATCAAGTTACAATTATAACAATAATTGATGATGTAAACATTTGTCTTTGATGTTCCTTTGTTTTGCATGTGCCTCTTGCATATACAGGGTGACATTCTGAAAAGTTTTAATGGGCCTTATTTTGTATAATTAAGAGATATCAGAAAAATGCTGAAAACCGATTTGGTAGTACGCAGGGGGAACACAAATATGGTGCCATCCCCCGTCTCATGTCATCAGAACTTTGAAATCGTAAATGGCAACCGCCCATTTGTGGCACATCGTTGGAAATTTATTTAACAATAAAGTGATCGGATATGTAATTTATGTAATCAATTGATCTAGTAAGTAAATGACAAAAAAACATTTTTCTTGCATCTAGTCATAGATGTGTGTAACACCATTTGTAGCTTATTTGGCAACAAAATGTTTGAGTGATTTCTTTTTGCTGGGTGGTAATTACATTTTAAGTATTTCTTATCAGGAAAACTGTATTTTTGGGATTCAAAATCATCTTAACAAGAATAACTTTCTTTAAATAAATAGGCGCTCCTTCTATCAGTAAACCTGATGAAATAAAAAAAATGATCCAGAGTTAGTGAAAAACATTTGTTTTATCAATTATAATCTTTTGTTTATTAACCTGAATATTGTGAGATGTTTGACTTGCTCGATAGCTCTTTTCAGTCTTCACGCAAATGCAAATAACACATCTCTAGGATAACTCAAACCATCTCTATTTTTAAAATCAAGAAAACTACTTTCTTTTACTTCATATAACAAATTAACACACTCCTCATATTTGATTGTTTTGCTTAATTTGTAAGAAACAAACCCTAATATGTATGTTACTACTTCTGACGAAAATGCTGGTTAAGCCTAATCAGAAATTCAATAATTATGATCTGCAAGAACTCTTTTTGAGTTATTAGAGTAATGGAGTCGTTTCCTGAAATTGATTTATTGAAATCTAAACAGATATTATCATTCTAGACAGGATATATAGTTAATATCCATTAACAGTTTTTTCCGTAATATGGTAACTAAAGAGTTATAAGGAAATAAAATAATTTTTCTTTACTAGTGACGTCACAGTTCGTCGGTAGACGGTCTGTACAAATAGTAGAGCTGACAACGTCGCAATTGCGTTGTGTCTTTGCTGTCATTCGTTAGTTGTGTGGTTTCTCCGCTTTGTCGATTTCAACCAAAGATAATATAATTATCTGTATTTTTTACGTCTGTTATTGACTATTGTTTTGTGATTTAGTGGTTAGCGTATTTGAATAAAACGTTGTAAATTTAATATATAATATATATAATAACATAATACTGCATAACCTCAACAATAAAATTCAAACTTCTAAGCGCTTCCTATATTACCGACAGCACTCCCGTTTTCAGCGTTGTCATATCGTCAAAGACTTGTGACGTCACAGGAGTGGCGGGAAAAGTTTTTAAACTTTAAATTGAAAAAAAAGTAAAAATAGAAGCAGAAAAAATCTGAGAAAAAAGCCAGGGTTAATTTAAAGCGAAAGCAACTCAAATAAGCAAAAATAATATTTTAGGAAACGATCCCATTGTTTTCATCATTTATAGAATATATTATATTATGGTACATATGTTGGTAAATAGCAGGTTTTGCTTTCGCTGAACATACATGCAAAATTCTTAAATATTCCAAAGGAATGTAATTTCCCAAGCCTTGGTCTTTTAATTCTGCATGTACTAACACATGGGCTGAAAAGTCCCAGGCCTAACAAAGAAAACACGGTTTTTGTTGTTCAAAATTAGCTTTGTTCATCAACGTAATTTCCATCAAGAACAACGCAATCATTCCAGCGCCGCTCTAACATTTCAATACCACTTTTGTAGAACGATTTATCTTTTGCCTCAAAATAGGACTCAGTTTCAGCGATAACCTCTTCATTCGAGCGAAATGTCTTACCGGCAAGCATTTTTTTAGGTCTGCGAACAGCCAGTAGTCGCTGGGAGCCAAATTTGGCGAATACGGTGGATGTGGGAGCAATTCGAAGTTCAATTCATGTAGTTTTGCCATTGTTTTGATTGACTTGTGACACGGTGCGTTGTCTTGATGAAACAAAATTTTTTTCTTTGCCATATGCGGTCGTTTCTTTGCAATTTCGGCCTTCAAACGCTCCAATAACGCTATATAATATTCACTGTTGATGGTATTTCCCTTCTCAAGATAGTTGATGAATATTACACCACGCACATCCCAAAATACCGAGGCCATAACCTTTCCAGCCGATTGTTGTGCTTTCGGTCGCTTTGGACGAGGTTTACCAGTTGCTGTCCACTCAGATGACGATCGTTTTGATTCCGGAGTAAAGTGATGGATCCATGTTTCATCCATTGTCACATATCGACGCAAAAATTCCGGTTTGTTACGTTTAAACATGGCCAAACACTGCTCAGAAACATCAACACGTTCTTGTTTTTGGTGAACAGTGAGCAAACGCGACACCCACTTTGAGCAGAACTTTCTCATAGTCAAATGCTCATGCAATATAAAGCCAACGCGTTCTTTTGATATCTTTACAATGTCAGCTAACTCACGCAACTTCACTTTTCGATCATTCAAAACGATTTTGTGGATTTTTTTGATGTTTTCTGGTGTTACCGCCTCATTTGGACGTCCACTGCGTTCTGCATCATCGGTGTCTCTACGACCACGTTTGAAGTCAGCAAACCAACGTTTTATTGTTGTTTCTGATGGAGCGGAGTCCCCATAACACTTTTCAAGCCATTGCTTCGCTTGAACGGCATTTTTTCCCATCAAGAAGCAGTGTGAAATTAAAACACGAAATTGTTTTTGATCCATTGTTTTGAAAATAACAAAAGTAGCGTCACTCTTAGCACAATAACTCACAAAATAATGAAGAGAATATCATGAGATTTTAACAGCTGTCTTTTGAAGGTTAGTACTAACTGAAAAAGCGGTGAATGCAATAGAACTAGCGCCATCTATTCGTTAGGCCTGGGACTTTTCAGCCTATGTGTTAGGCATCGTTTTGTAAGCCGTTCGAAATTGCTTGCATGTAGGATTGTCATTATTCTCATCACGAGATCTAATACAACAGAAAGACATCTCTAGATGGTCCTGACTACATTTATATACAGGCAAGAATTTCGAAGGTGCTTCTGGCTGATTAATGAATTTATCATAAATATTGATTACGGACTGTAAGCAAATTACAAACCCAAGAAATCCCGTCTTCCTAGCACTTTGTAAAACTAAGTCATTGTTTGTAAATTTTAATGGGTCACATATTCAACAAAATGATCTTTGAAAGTTATAAGGTTTTCAACATTTGATCGACAAAGTTTAAAATCAAGATTCCTACAATTTAAAATATCAAAGGCATTACTCATATATAAAATAAATTCAACTTTGCATTACACTTCTGATATTCTTTCAAATTCAATGAATTTTTACAATACATTAATGCTTCAGCTACTGATCTACTTCATTTTTTCCGTTAATAATTTGCTTTTTTTTTGCAAAAGTATACCTAATTAATTTGCACATATGCGAAGTAAGAATGTTAAAGCTTTTTTTGCTGGTTGATCATTAATTACATCTATCAGTTCACCCACATCTACGTATATGTGATAACGTTGGCCATCCCATTCAATTTGCTATCTAACGGTCATTTTATCAAACACTAGAGAGCAAATGTCGTTCTATTCGTCAATTTTACCCTTTATGCTTAAAACGTCAAAGATTTCTTTAGTGAAACCAGAGAGAGTCTTTGGATGCAGCAAGCATTTATTAAATTGTTGTCGCAAATACAGGTACGTTCTTGGAGAGTAAAAATGTAATGTAACAGCCATTTTTTGCAGATTGTCTCCATATATGTTTGACATTTTTGTCCTTGCATACTGCAACTTAATCTATGTATTAATTCTTGACTTTTCTCAAAATCAGTTGTTTCTTTATGTTCTTTTTTGTTTTAATATCATCACCTGTATGCTAAGCCTTTGGATTTGTTTCTTTTGGTGAACATTTTTTTTATTCATTGCAATTATTTGTTGCCTCTGCCGAACATCCTTTTGTCTTAAAACCCTAATTTTATTTCTTAAAACAATAATTTCGGATGTTTTAACAGTTATATAGCCAATTTTGGTTTTTGATGCCAAAACCTCTTCTACATTGCATTCGGTATTAGTATCTGAGCTGTTGTCAACAGACGTGGATGGTGTTTGATGGATCTAGAATATTGAATCATAAAGTAGAAACATGAATCTATTAAAATGAATTATAAATATCGTACATACCCTTTCCAAGTAGTTAAATAGAATCTTTGGAATAGTATCACATTCTGTTAAAACAGTTTTGTTTAAAATGCCGAGAACATATAACTATGTGTTTTCCAGCACTAACATCTTTGCCTACCTAAGACGTAATAAACTGCAACTACAGCATTTGTGACTGTGTATCTTTGGGACATCTATGAAAAGATACACACATGCATTCATAAAATAATTTAGTAGTGAAAATACTTACTTGTGAAATGATATGTTCATATTAGAACAATGTTTCGTTCCTTTCGTTGTTTTACAGATCTTGCAACTGACCATGGCTAGTCATTATTATTTATAAACACTACAATTACGTGAACTTTAATAATATTTATTTAAATTGAAAAATATTATGGGAAAGCCAAAGTAAAAACAATAACAAATAACTCAAACACAACGTAACAACAAATAAATGCAAACAACAAACCTAATCGCATCTAACCACAAACACGGAACGTAAAAACACAAAAATTATATAAACTGCTACTTGACTACACCACTGACCTGGGAAGATTTATGAAATTTTTGCCACGATATCGATATCATCCGAGGGGTAACGAACGTAATACGAAAAGTCATAAAAGGTTCCCAAAGTGAGCGTAACAGATTCCAAATCTTTTACATTGCAAGTATAGGGAGTTTTCCGTCCTCACATATTATTTCTCCAAGGTGAATCAACACAACTGTCACTATTAGTCCGATGAAAATCCTCATCTTCTTTATTACGCCGTTGCTGTTCGGCAACTTTTAAATGACAGATTTCTTGAAGAGTGAATTGGAAGAAGAGGTCCCATAGAATGGCTACCACGAGCTACGGATCTCTTTGAATTTCTTTATTTGGGGCCATTTGAAGTCGGCGGTGCATAAAACACAGCTTACTTCAGTAGAAGATCTTTGTGAACGGATAATTTGCAAATGTGAGATGTGAATTTGAAAACTGTTTATTTTATTGTTTAGGAAATAATGCTGGACACCTTGAACACTTAATCAAGTAGAAATTTAGTAATATGTAAGTGTAGCGTAAGTACTAAATTAATTACATTGTTTAAAGTGTCTTTTTTGTCATTTACATACTAAATCAATGGATTACATAAATTACGTATCCGATCAATTTATTGTTAATAGTCCAGGTAAATTAGACAAAAGATTGGAAATAAATCACGTACTCTTGAAATTTGCACAGTTGTTCCCTGAGGTGGGGGGTGAGCGGGGGGAGCAGTTTAAAGTGCATTCTTTTCAGTTTTTCTCAAATATCTCGGAATCTATTGACTTACGGTAAAAGTACCTTCTATACAAAGTTAGAGTAGACACAATTCCCTACAAGAAAGAGTTTTATGGTGGGGGAAAGGTATGAAAATAATGTTAAGAATTAAAGTTTCGCGTGAATATTTCTTTTTTTACAGAAAATCTTGATAGAAGGCTGATAAAATATAAAAATGTTGTGTTAATAATACTAATAATTTAATATAAAGTTCAATTATCGAGTTAGAACTGTTAAATGGCCTCATATACTTTTTCACCTTCTACGATGTCGAATGCTGTTCATGCTGTTCGACAAGGTCCACGGAAGCACTATTGGTGCACACTCTTCGACAACCAGTGCAAGCTTGACTGCACGTAAGTCCTGCTTTCTGGCATCCACACTTGGTTGAGCAGCCAGTTATACATCTGTAGAAAATTGTACTAAGTACTGAATCCGGTGCAGGAGGATCTGTATTCATTACCGGTTCAAGGTTTCCATCTATTCCTCTTTTCCATCCCCAATTCTCAGGAGGAAGATTGTTGTCCAGCCATCTCTGCACTTGTAAGTACACTCTAAATGAATGTAGCTTTGCAGCAGTTCTAGTTAGAGGGAGGGACGACAGGTGAGGCTTAAGCTTCTTCGTACTTTCCAAGAACGCGTTGTACCGGAGTTGATGCAAATCAGCCTCTTTCGAGGAAGCACGGTAAACTGCCAGAAACATCTTTTCTCCTGCACCCATAACAACCTCAGGTGTTGATGAAGGGTTATAGAAAGTACCTGCTATTTCTGCAATGGTTGGATCCTGGTTATACAAGTTAATGACTGAGGTTTTACCCTTTCTAAGTATGGCTGCAGTTATATCATACCCGCTAAGACCGTGGAGAAAGAAGATGCAACTGTAGAATGGAACCTGTTATAACTGTTGAGAAAAAACAGTTGGGTTTCTACTTTCCCTCTTCCTGGTTTTAGAAAAAAAAATGTTGTTAATAGGTGACGATAAGGCCGTTAACATCACAACAAATTCAACATCCTTCCCAGCAACGGTCACACAAGGATTCGTCGCAGCTTTGCCAATTGCAGTCTGTATGATGTCAGAATCAGCATCATTCACTGCAACGTGTGTCTCTATCCCATCAGCATTCATTTTCTCACACAGCAACGTGATTGTCGTGCCTTATTCTGTGCATTAGTCAGGAAGTGTTGTTGTTGTATAGTAACTTTCATGTGTTCATCAAAGTTGACATCCGTAGAACTTATAGCAAAGTATCCCTCATTTGCAAATTGTGTAAATTCATCCGAAGCCATTTTAGATTCAAAGCGAAGCATATCAACAAGGTATAAATGAGCAGATTTGGCGTTCTGAAAATGGCCGCATAAAAGAAAGGTGTGATTCTCTGTACACATGTTAGATGGTCCTTTCAGTCTCCTAAACGTTCGGCTGCTATGAAGTTCTTCATTATTGTCACTATGTGATTATATTGCACAAACAGTGCAGAAGTAGGACCATTCTTTCCCAATCTTTCCAGTTCTTTAGCTATCTTCAACGGCGGGCTAACCATGCTCTCATTTCTTTCAATTGTTAGATAACTTAATATTTCTTTATAAAAATCTGATATCAACTAGCCTGCACTATTTCTCTCCTCTTCTGTAATGCCACAGTTGTTCAAAATTATGGAAGTCGAAACACAGTGAATGAACAAGTGTGCTTGAACTGCTCTGCTGAAAGCATGACCTCTTATAATCTTTTTGACCGAGTTGGGGCCAACAATTAGGCATAGCAATTCCTGAAGGTCACTCCCGGACACAAAGTAGCCTATACATCCAAGAAACAACATACACGTATGGAAACCACCTAGCCGTAGCTCTACGTTTTTCATTCCCATTTCTCTTGCCTTGAAGAAAAGCGGCTGGTCGAAGGTCACGAAACAGGTTTTCAGTCCTAATTACTGACAATTTCAATACGGTTATTGGTTTACCAAATCGTCCGTGACACGTGCCACTGCTTGCATTTGTTGATTTTTATGCGGGACCCGCTGTGAAATACTTATCAAGTCAGCGTCATAAACGCACTATATCTTTTGGAACACTATATCCTGCCTTACCTCCTCTAACAGTTCTAACTCGATAATTGAACTTTATGTTAAATTAATAGTATTATTAATACAACATTTTTATATATTATCAGCCTTCTATCAAAATTTTCTGTAAAAATAAAAATATTCACGCGAAACTTCAGTTTTTAACATTATTTTGATGCCTTTCCCACACCATCACTCTTAAACTACCAATCCTACAAAAAACATGTATAGGGCCTTTCTTGTAGGAAACTTTTACCGTAAGTCAATAGATTCCGAGATATTTGAGAAATACTGAAAAGAATTCACTTTAAACTGCTTTCCAACCCCACCGCTCACCCCCCACCACAGGGAACTTTTGATATGTGCATCAGGACACCTCAGGGAACAACCGTGCCAAATTTCAAGAGTACGTGATTCATTTTCGAACTTTGCTTTTTTTTGTCTAATTTGCCTGAACTATAAATAAATTATGAATTTCTTATCCAAATGGTATTAATGCAAAGCATTTTTCAAGAGCTTACCAATGATGTGTCGCAAGAGAGGAGTTGCCATTTAAGATTACAAAGTTTGAGTGACGCGGGGGCGGGAGGTTGGGGGTGGTGCCATATTTCTGGAATCACTTTGGTTCCCCCTGCATACTACTGAACGGTTTTGACAATTATTTGATACTCTTATTTAAAAAAAATACGACACATTGAAACCTTTCAAAATATCACCCTGTATACTAAATTGTTATCATTGTAATTCAATACCTATAAAATTATTTTCTACAGCTTCAGTCATAACTTCCTTATCGTATCAGATAAACTTCCGGGAAATTACATAATAAATAATGATAATTTGTTTTTTGTGTCGTGATTCCCTTAAGCTCATCATTCATCCAGTGAGATGTAAGTTTAATTATCTGTTCTGTTTTAATTTTATAGATCTCTACTTTTTAATTCAAGGATTTGTTTATTTACTTTACTATATCGCAAAATAGAGATTATATATTGATAAAATTGTTATAATATCGTATGTTTTCTAAAACAACGAATCGTGACACACTATGTTTTGGCTAGTAAAAATCATTTTTGTAGAATATTTACTCATTAAAAAGCACAGATAAAAGACTGTGAAATAAGGATACTATTATGCAGAAAATATCTTTTTAAAGAATTCTTCATTTAAACACAAATTAAATTCCTTTTAAAAATGAACAAGCTTGCTTCAAACTTGGCTGATTTTGTATCATTTACGTGTTTAAAAACAGCTTACTTTGTGAAACAGGCGATCAATGATTCCGCGTCTCATTATTTATAAGTATGCAATTGAAATTCGACGTTTCGTAATTACGCATCTTAATTTACTGTGAAGGTAGTGAAAAAATTTTAATAAAATATTTTTTTTAAATAGTTAAAAGTTTCAGTGTTACATTTATACAAGTATAGTATGTAGTTTGTACATACATAATCATCTTGATTCATTTAATAACCTGCGGTAGTATAATTTACTGTTTTACGTAAGAATTGCAATTATCTACTTTAAGGCACAAAACATGCGTAAAGCAGTGGGTAACGATTTAATAGTATTATCGTTATTTTCTCGAGAGTTGAGTAATGAGTATACAGAATGCATTTCTATTGAAATCCAGAGAAACATTTGAGCTTGAACTGCAAGTATTATGTATGTTTTTTTTGAAAAATGAATTTTGGAACTTGCATCTTCCAATTTCCAAATCAATTATTTTGATTATTTCTATGAATTAAAAACGCTTTAAATAAATACATTATTTAGCATTCTTGTAAACACTCTGTACATAAGGTACTGTTGACTTTTATTGGAAGGGTATATTATCAGATGTCTGCATTAGTTGGCAGAATTTTTATATAAAAACCAAAAAAGTTTTTATTAGAAATAGTGTTTTCAGAACTACCGGCGTGCGATTAATAAGGATGAAGTTGCAACTTCTGTCGGCTGGAATAATTCTTGTGATAAGTTTATATTTAATCAAAACCAAATCCAAGACAAAAAATAATGTGTGCAAAACATTTGAAGACTACTATACGGATCGGGACCGTAATGAAAATTGCCATTATAATCCTGATGGTGAATTGACAGTTGTGAGTATTCGTTTTATTTTTTCATTATTATTATTCAAGATGTATACTAACAAAAAATTACTAACCTCATCAAGTACGATGAGCAATGACTTGTGGCAAATGTAAAATACAAAATATTGATAAAGTAACGAAAATCAAACAGGAAGTTTGATAATAAAAATAGTATTCTTCTGATAAAAACAACAAACTCTTAGATGCGATATTTCCGCTAGTGTACAGGATGTTTTCTCAGTCTAAAGTACAACTTCTGGTATTTTAAAATCAAAAATCTAGATAGATTTTTTTTAAAGAACAGCTAAGTATAATTTTAGCTAGTGGAACGAAATTTTGTGTACTTTCGGTACAAGGCTGTTTCGATCTACAGAACTTTCTCGTTGTCAGACGCGATTATAATTTAAAGAACGATCATTCCATAAAGGGACTAGAAGTTGGAATGAAATTTACACTTAGATAAAGTGTTTGTAATTTTAGCAGCTTGCAGAATAAACGCTATTTAAAAAAATATGTTTACAACAAACAATATTTTAGGTGGACTTACAAATTTTATTAAAACAATAATTACATAGCGGATACAAAAAATACAGAGAAAGGTTGGTCAACAGCATTCGATTCCTGGGGTTAACAGTTAATAAAAGGAGTATCCCAAAAATATTTACGTCACAGTAGGGTTTGGAGCTGAGTACGTATGTCATTTTGATCGTCAGTTTCAGTGACCAGTTTGTGCCATTTTATAAAATTTTATTGACGACATTAAAATGAACATAAGACGAAAAAGTAGAGGTGTATGGGGTGTACTGGTCACTCATCTGTAACTTATTGAAAACACAAGCTGAACAAAAAATTTGCTATACATTACATTACAAGAGTTTTGTAATCTGGTAGTGTCTTCAGAATTCAACGGTGTTGGAAGAACTGTAACAACTTCTTCAGTTGTTACTGTCGCTCTATCTTTAACACTAGGAAATACAAACTTGTTACCAACCTTTCTTAAGAAGTTTACATCATACTTTCTAGAATTAATACTATCGATCTGACCAACAAAATATTTTATGGACTTCTTTGTAGCAAACCTAACTAAAACGACTGATTTAACACAAAAATTTGTCTTGCCAAGGGTCTCTTTGGAAATATCAGAAAGATCGTCGTCAGAAGCATCTGCCAACTCCGACATATCGTTTTCACTTTCACTGGTGGATTCTACAAGTTTCATAATCGGTTTATTTCTTTTACGGTTACCACTGCTCCTTTCATTACTCTTCATTCGCTTCAAACTTTCCTTCCTCATTTTTTCCATCTATTCTTGTTTCAGCTTGTTCGCAACTGATGTGCTTATCAGAACTCCGGCTTGCTTTTTCTTCTTTCCATTTCTCTTAGCAACATGTACTGCTGCACCAACTTTTGGATATGGAAGCAACATTTCTGGCGACACAAGACTGCTTTGTTTTGTTTTAAAAGAAAAATTTGTTTGGAGGAGTCGGTGGCTGTGTACAGTGAATTGTCCTATGTATTGATCTGCAGGACTTACTGGCCTCTGCGTTTCTGTTCCTAATGGACTAACAGATTTAGCACAAGGCTGCGTTTCTACTCTATCTGTGACTTCTGCTGTTAAAAATCCATTGTTATCATACACATATTTATTTCAAGGAAAAATACCTGTACTTTTGAAGGCAGATATGTAATTTGCCTGTGTAAAAGCGAGTAGGTAGACGACGCTCAGTAACTCAGCAATTTCATAAATTAATATTAGCTTACCAAATTAGATTTACACGTATCATTAATAGCGTTTTAAGAGGCCATACAAATACTTGTCCAGCTGTTGTAATTTATGGCTTGTGTGTGGCGGAATTGTAAGAAGTATGATTTCTTAGTCCAAATCATCCAAAAGTGTCATGAGCATTGGGAAATTCGGAAAATTTGGAAAAAATCTTGATGCAGTAAACAGTTACGGATATTGTCCACCGGAAAGTATTGAAGAATTGCAATCTGATGAAACTTTTCAAGATATTGGTAATGAATTTGAAAAGGAACTTAAGCAAATAGAAAATCAGAATCCAACTTGCAAACTTTGGATCCAGTATTGCAAAATGGTTCTCATTATAAAAGATTTTGTATATGCTGAAAAAAGTGGTGATTGGGATCTCCATTTAAAGACCAAAGAGCGGATGTTACCATTTTTCTATGCAACTGGACACTTTTCGTACGCCAAATCAGCGCAAATCTATCTGGAAGACATGAAGGCAATGAAAGATACGATGGATGATAATGAATATCAAAAGGTGAATTTTGGACATCTATGAGAACCGATCGATATTTCTCAGGAGTTTTCACGGATCAAACCATTGAACAGACTTTGATGAGATTATTCAGGAGAGGTGTAACTGAGAGTGTCGTATATCGATGGATCAAGGGCTTCATTTTTACCAAAGGTGTAATTGAAGGACTGGAAAAATTTACAAATTGTTCGTTCGATCGAAATTATCATCATAAAGATTCTTCAGATAGCAGAATAAGGCAAGACGATAAGTCCCTCAAACTTATCAAAGATTCTTTCTTGCAGTAGGATTCCTTTCCAGAATCCGTCGATAGCCTGATAAATATCGCCAGTGGTATGAGTGGCAGCACAGCTGCAAATTGCCATAACGCATTCGAAGAAGGCGTGAAAATAATGGAAGGAATTTCGAGTACGAGCTTCTAAAGCTTAAAGTTATCAAGGGCAAAACCCGTCAAAACCATTGCTTCTGGGAAAAATAACATAGTTGCCTAAATTTTACGAATTTACACATTCAAGTGACATTTTTAATAATTTAGACTTTAGATTCGTGATGAGCACCAAAAGAACACATAAAATGAAATGTTGCTCGCATAGTTATAGGAAAGCTTCCTATTTTGTGATCAGCAACCCCGAAAACCCACGAGTGAAAAAATCTGGCCTATTTTGGCTCATCTTGTCGATTTTTCTTAAACTGAATTACAGCTCCTGAAAGTGCATCCAAAAAGATGCATTTTCCTTTGTAGAAATACAGTAACAAAAAACGTCAAAAAGTAAAAGGGAGCATTTTTTCTAGACAACTCACAGAATTGATTACCGCAAACCGCATCAAAATCCATCTTGGCGATTTTTTTTTACTTTAGCTTTTTTTCTGTTTTATTTCCTCGACTATATGGTGAAAAGAGTGCTTTGTTCAGCATAGGTGACTTGACCCACGTGCCTCTGTTTTTTTTGGGGAATTTTTTAGTGGATAACTTTACAGTGGTTAAAGGTGTTTCATCCGTATTATAAATTCGATTGGCACATAAAGTTGGATATTTTTCATAAATTGCCATCAAATCGTCATAAAATCTATGTACAACGGGCTTATTAAACGGTACAGATCTTGCTATAGAGGTTGGCTGTGGTATTCATAGCGATATTGCAGAATTCCTTCTCATGAATGCTGTTATTTCTCCTTCCCAGCAGATAGATCTTTGTGATAACTTTCTGGAAGAGCTTTGCTGTCGGCCACTGCAAGGTCGTAATGTTAATTTTTTTTAAATATCCCCATAATTCTATTTCTTCTTCGTCAGTAAAAATCTTTCTGCATTTTAATTGCTATTCCTGTCACGACATCGTTAAATATATTTTCGCAATGTGGTGCATGGTATATCGTAGCCAAGAGCCAAGACGGATCTAACAGCTAATTTCATATCATTGTCATCAATTAAACCAATGATACTTTGTTTGCGTTTTTTGTTACGTGACATTGTCATAATATTATATAATCTGAAATATACGTTCATATTATAAAGAAACTATAAAAATAAATCTACAATTTAACACAAATTGGTATCATACATGCAAATGTTATTTCCTAGTGGGGCAGTAGCCTGGCCACTGTGTACAAATCTACCCTATAACAAGAATTCGCTTCTGAAAACTTATTTTGGTAACACCATATACATACTACGTACAAGATTTAATAGTCTATAGCCATTTAAAACTATGATAACATGAAAAACAAATTTACCTAGTTTTTACAGCTGCTTCACAATAAACACAAAACAGTGATAAAATTGGTATGCGTCAAATTTAGGAACCAGAACGTAGTCGACGTGGTTCTTCAAGTAGTTATCTGCCTACACACTAGATGGCTGTATATATACAAACTTTGCTCCAAAGTTATTTGGAAGCGGCCACTGTGCCCCTATGGCCTCACCTAATGACCTAAGTTGTCGATTTTATATTAATATTACAAATTAAAATATCGTATCATCCAAATACGTTTTTATTGTTTGCTGTAATTTAATTAATAATTCTAGCCTGAAATTATAAAAAGATGGGGTTATCCTGTTGAAACACATTACGTTACCACCGAGGATGGATACATCTTAACTTTATTCCGTATACCTTACGGAAAGAAATCTACCTTGAAGCAACCTGGAAAACCAGTGCTATTGCAACATGGCTATAAAGCTACTAGTAAATGTTTCATTAGCACAGGAGAGAAATCCTTGGGTAATACAAATATATAATGAAAAAAGTTTAAACAACTTAAAATCTTTCTTGATTTTCAAGGTTTTCTACTAGCAGACCATGGTTATGATGTATGGTTGGGAAATTTTAGAGGATCTATTTATTCTAGAAATCATACTCAGTTAAGCGATACAGAAAAAAAATTTTGGGATTTCAGTTTTCACGAAATTGGTTTATATGATATAGCAGCAAAAATTGATTATGTCAATAAGTACAGAAAACAGAAAATTATCTATCTTGGGTTTTCTATGGGTACAACTACAGCAACAGTCTACTCTAGTACTTATCCTGATATAGCAGAGAATAAAGTGAAGATTTTTATTTATTTTGCACCATTTATCTTTACAAATGAAATAGGGAGTTACACTTATAAAGGATTACAAATATGGCCTTATATTGAGGTATGTTAAACTTTTTTTTATAAATAACTATTTATTTTAAATTCTAAAAAATTTCAGCCTATTCTCCGGACTTTAGGTAAAGGGCAATTGTTTCCAAGGCCTTTCGATGATTTAAATATACAGTTATGGAAATTTCTTTGTTATCCTTATCCAGTTCAGATGAAGATATGCCAGATTCTAGATATGTGGTCGTTTGGATTTGATTATGAACAGATTGATCCAGTGAGAATAACTTATAACAGTTTTGTGTTATACCTTTACACTTTCAAATTTTTGTTTTAGGAAACGTACCCAGTGACTTTGCTACAATTATTAGAAACTACATCTGTTAAAACTGTTACACACATATCACAGTTATTAAAATCCGAAGAGTTTCAACAATTTGATTATGGTGAGGAGGGAAATTTAAAGAAATACAGATCTGAAAAACCACCTCAGTACGATTTATCGAAATTACGTGTGCCTATATATCTAATTCGATCAGATAATGACAACTTGTCTACAAAATCGGTAACAATTGTTTTTGGTGTCCTGCATGTACTGTATTTAATGTTTTGACTTTTGTAGGGCATAGAAAGATTTAATGCTTCAATACCAGAACGTGTGAAACCGTACGATATTTATGTAGTGAATTATAAGAAATTTAATCACATTGACTTTGTATTTTCGAAAGATGTCGTACCACTTCTTTATAATCATCTTATTCAGTTTATGAATAATTTATAAAATTATTTATAGTGTTAAGTATTATTTTTCTAATATTATAAGAGTTACAACTGAGGTATACAGTATTATATCGTTTAAAAAAGTTTGTGGATTTTCTTTATTCTTAGCAATTGTTTATCTCTGGCCTATTTAAGGCCGGCTGTACGCTTGACCAACACTTACAGCAACGGCTTGCAGATGTTTTGCTTTGCTGATGCTGTATTACAATACACAACACAAATAGTATATACCTACAAATTTACTTTAATTCATTCTGTTCTTTTCTATCTATTTTTGGGGCAAATTCCTTCACCTAAACCTACTTTTGCTATTCAGACAAAATGAGGGTTCGTTATCATATATTTTTTTTATTCACGTGGGTTCTCCGGGGTTTGAACTCGATATCTCTTGGTTTGTAGTCCTTGCTTAAATAAATAAACTAGCGAATGTTGCTCGTGTATATCTATAATATTTTATTTATTTAATTTCAATATTTTAGTTTATTTTTTTATATACTAAATTTCTTTATTTGTCACCTATAATCAGGTTTGAGTAGTTACTAGTTACCATAAGAACTTTTACAATACATTTTAAAAATGAGATTAAAAAAGGTAATTGCTGTTAATGCAGATTAACAGCAAAAAATCCATTGCAGACACATCTGAAAGAGTTTTAGAAAACCTTTGTCGAAATAAATAAACTAAGTAATTCTTTAAAATGGGCCTTAGCAGGATTTATGATTCAGGTATTAAAGGATTTCTACAAGAATGACTTCTAGTGATTGTTTTCAAAAGAACGGGAAATTCTCCACTTTTAAGAAGCAATTGTTTCAAACAACACCACTTTGTGTGTAATACACGTGTATTATACGTTATTTTGATATAAAATTGCTATAATAAATCAATGGTTGGAAAACCGTATAAACCGATTTTAAACAGTTACGTATAATCTACGTAAGCAACTTAATTTATCGTTTATCTGTTACGTTAATAAGCACAATATGATATACCATATTATAATTTAAATTTTCATTACCATAAAATGTTTTCATTCGTAAACGCTTTTAAAGACATAAGCAATAAACAAACAAATTTAAAAATTACAATTTGATATCAATTACTGTAAATTATTATATTAATCATAATCTCATTAAATCAATGACTAATTAAAGCTGGTTTTATATCAAGAATAACTCAAAATCTAACATTTTACGAACATACTACATCCTATTGAGTATTATTATGCTATTATAAAGACGTTATTGAGGCCTAATTGTCACCTTAGACAACTATATCTGTAAACAAACTAACTAAGCATTACTATACAATAGGAAATGGATAATCCGATCGCTACCTGGTATTTTACTGTACCCACCCTGTGGTAAATATTTTTGTCAGGTACGTTTCAAAAAGAATAACATCTGTTTTTGGAAGCCACCTTTTAGGATTGTGTTTACTCATTTTACTGGCAACTTACTTCTATCACGTCTGATTTGAATTTGTAGTGCACTGTACGTCTGCTTTAATTTTAATTAGATCATTTACACTTTTTACCAGTTAAAAATCAAAATATCTTTTAAAATTAAACATTAAAAATCATCTTATGGGATTTCACCATGTAATTCACTTTCGTTTGGAATCAGCAGCTGATTTCATAATAATTTAAATTTTATGTTATACGAAAAACATAATATTAACCTTGCCAGTAAAATGAGTAAACACAATCCTAAAAGGTGGCTTCCAAAAACAGATGTTATTCTTTTTGAAACGTACCTGACAAAAATATTTACCACAGGGTGGGTACAGTAAAATACCAGGTAGCGATCGGATTATCCATTTCCTATTGTATAGTAATGCTTAGTTAGTTTGTTTACAGATATAGTTGTCTAAGGTGACAATTAGGCCTCAATAACGTCTTTATAATAGCATAATAATACTCAATAGGATGTAGTATGTTCGTAAAATGTTAGATTTTGAGTTATTCTTGATATAAAACCAGCTTTAATTAGTCATTGATTTAATGAGATTATGATCAATATAATAATTTCGATTCTCCTGCAAACTTCCTACTTACATAGTTTTACAAATGCATGTATATGAAGTATTTGTGTTCACGTGATCCTTTCAGGAAAGGCGAATGCAGATCACGAATGCGTCGAACTATTCGTGTAATTGTTTCTAAAATTTCAGAGATTCTGATATTGTGGGAATATAAAATAAATATATTATATTATATTATATATTATAAATAAAACAATAAATTAAATAAAGTTTGTTATAATTTAGTTAATAAAGCTTATTGTTATTGTTAAATTAAACCGCTATAAGCAGTGAGAATATATAAAATAAATTACTGAAATTTCTGCAAATATCTTTAAGCAAATAAAATATATTTCTAGAACAATCTAAAAGGTTTATAACAAATCAAGGAATTTAAATGAAGTTATGAAACCGAATAATTTTACGGTTTATACAGAAACACTACTATAATATTTCTACTAGTCCTTTTAATGCTGAAGCATTCGTTTATCGTTTAATAATGGCCCACACCCTAAAACGCAGATAATTTTGCAACTCTGTTAACACAAAAGTTCTACTATTCATCACTAGGCTTCTGCACAAGCTAATGCACAAGATTCTGTCCTTCACTACAGGTACTTTTCTTTCCAGGGCATCCCACCCTTAACAGTTGACAGGAAGTTATTATGTTTATAATTGAAATAAGAAATTTCGATTATTTCCGATCTTGTTCGGCTCGATTCGGGAATTTATTTGCCGATTAGTGTACAGTATGTTTATAATTAAATCGGATTCTAGTGGTATCCTAGTTTGCAACCCAACATACGCCCATCGCCAAGATATTTTAAGTAAAGGTAAGTCTTTTTCAGTTAAATGCAATGTTCTTTCTATTCCTATCTTAAATTCGACAACGAGAACAGAAATTTCTAAAAATTACAAATGTGCTCGCTTGCGTAAAAATCAAAACTTTTCTTATATCTATTAGGTATCTAATTCATTAAATATTTTCTACTGGCCTTTTTTAATATCTAATACACGCATTGTATATAAAGATATATTGTCGTTCTAAAAAAACAATCTTAAATTAGCTATTAGAAACGATGTTAAGCAGGTTATAAATTGCATTAATCCTATGATTTATTACTAGTCTGAAAACAAGAATCATAATAATTACCAGCGATTGCACTCAATATCTGGATCTAATTTTTTATTTTGGAATGTTTGTTATCTTTGTTTATTGCTTTGACTATTCTGTGGTTTTGATAGAAAAAATAGCATCATCATTATTTCTAAATTAAACTCGTAATTGACTAAATAAATCGATGAAGTTAAGTTATTCAAAGTAATTTTGAAAGAAGATGAAACATCAGTAATTTAAAAACTTCCAAACTGGAAAAAAGTATTGATTTTTATTTAAAAGGGTTTGTCAAGGTTGTAAAGGACAATACTTATTATTTAGGTGTGCAGATAGAAAAATTCAATAAGCCTCTTTTCTCAAAGCTTCTATTCTTTATAGGTATATTTGCCAATGTAATTAACATGAGTTAAAAGCATAAAAGGGGCCAATATTACATGATTCATAAAATCTATTCTATTTAAAAACATATAATTGTATTTTTATTTCATTGAAGCCATACAAAATCAAGTCCTTATATAATAAAATATATACAATGCGCATGTAAATCTTAATCTAATACATACTTATTTACAATTTTTAAAATAAAATAGAGTATCTAATGACATATTTACTTATTATTTATATAATTTGTCTACTATTCAAAAAGATCTTGAACTGACATGTTGTAAGGCGACAATCTCGAAGGGACTGGAAAGTTTGGGTATAAAATTCAGAAAACCTGCCAAAAAGATACATTTAACAGAATAACATAAGCAAATTTGTGTTTAGCAAGCAAAAAAGAATTTAGACAAGACTTGGTTGAAAAGAACGATTTTTCTGGAGACAGAACTAGTAAATGGGGTGTTATTCATGTAGTTTTCCATCGCTTGTAAATGGTTTTCCTGTAATGCACATTTCCTTCCATATCTTTCTTTTTTTTTGCTTGCAATGGTCGTTCTTCTTCGTTGTACTCTCTACTTAATTTAATATAATGGTAAATCTGAGTTCTCTGAAAGAATAATTTAACTTTATACAAGAAAACAACAAAAATCAATATACTTACACTTAAATTCACCCGATCCATTATTCGAGGCACACTTAGTCGTTGTTCACGCAAAGTAACGACTTTCACTCTCAATTCAACTGTTGAATCCCTTGTTCCTTCAGGACGACCCATACTTCTTTTAGCGGATGTCAATCACATACGACGAACAGATATGAAGTAAAGATGTTGAGAAAGGTTGTCCTATTACCCTCACCATCCGCAAATGAATAGTGATAGATATAGCTTTTAGGTAATTGTTGCCCTTCTTTTTGTAAGTGTCCCGCTTTAGTTTAAAATTTTCCATACTAGGCGTAAACTTTTTTAATTTGTCGGCAAGAGAAAACATTAAAAGGATTAAAGGTAAAACGAAAATCTGACCTTTGACAATAGCAAGTAACGCACCAAGGCTTTGCTTAACTTATGCTGTTCAATTTAAATAAACACGATTACTGCAATCACGATTATTGTGATCAAAATCTTAAAGTTTTTAAATTATAAAAAAAGATCCATAAGTCTGCACATGTCTGCATTGAGATCTTTAAATTAGTATGAAATAAGTTTCTTTCTACTTTCTTAGTCACCGAACATATTGATTTACGACTGACCATCTTTGACGGTAATGCGTAACAAGGCACCCTTTTAGAACTCTGCATATTATTATCGTCTTCTAGTCTAGTGTTTCTAAACGCAAATGTTTATACCCTAATGAGAAATAGATATCCTAGAAAAATACGGTATACTTCCGACTCAACTGTATTTTATTTTTGGGTTTGGAGACAATGCAATTTATCATCCCAAACAAAAAATTGTAGTAAATACTTAAGAGACGAAGGTTTAAATACTATGGACGATATGATTGTATTCCAAGAAATGATATTCTCTTTTGGATTCTTTAGTCGTTTGTAAAAAGAGACTTAACTTGAATATGATTATTAATTTTATTAGAATGAATCATGTAATACCTGTCTCTTCTATGATGTTTCCAGTGTGCATGCCCAAATAATACAAATAGACTGTATCCTTCGAGACCTTTCAAACTAAATTAATTACTTAATTAAAACTTCCTTTGTTTTCTTATAATGAGCTAGAATAATAACTTAACTCAATGGACTTATTTCAATTTTGCATTTTAAAAATACCAATGTAGGCATTTTTACCAATGAAAAAGGGAAACAAGGATAACGCTCCAAAATCAAAAATTACATCAGAATCTAGAGAGCATCGTTAGTAAGTATTATTCTTCTTCTTTTCAGGCGAGTAATCAATCATAGGTTTAAATGTTATATATAAATTGTTATTGATAATTTCGCAGATATGCCACATCGTTTCTAATAGCTAACATAAGATTGTATTGTTACAAGAATAATACTTTTTTATATACAACATTACGTACGCCGACTGTAGGATCCGCTCAATCCCCGACGGTGAAGTGTAAGAGTAGTAAAAAAATATTTAATGAATTACATGTATTAGACATTAAAAAAGGCCAATAAAAAATATTTAATGAAGTAGATACCTATGAAATATAGAAAAGTTTCGATTTTTACGTAAGCGAGTGCGTTTATGTAATTTTTAGAAATTTCTGTTCCCGTTGTCGAATTTAAGATAGCAATCGAACATTGCATTTAACTGAAAAAGACTTACCTTTACTTAAAATATCTTGGTGATAGGTGTATGTTGGGTTGCAAACTAGCATTCCACTAAAATCCGTTTAAATTATAAACATACTGTACTTATTAGGAGGTTGAAGTTGCTAATAACATATTTGCCAAATAAAGCTTCTTATTTGCCGAATAAGTCTTATTCGGAGATTGAAATACAGAAAGAATGTGTTATTGTGTAAATATTATTTATTACGAGCTTATTAGGAGATTGAAATACCGGCCTTTGGGCTTAAATAAACAAGAACAATAATAAGTTATTCTGCAGTAGTTATTTTGTTTATAGCCTTACTATAAAAAATGAAAATATTTAAAACAAGTATATATATATATATATATATATTAGAGATATAACTGATTGATACTAACTAATTGGTTACAATAATTAATAAATAGCCGATAGTGCTGCTCCAGAAATACATTAATAAAAATAAACATTTGCAGATATTGGACACAAAAAAAGATTAGAACGTGAATGTTTACCATAAAAATGGCGAGAATAATTACTGACACCAAAACCAATTACCTTAACCGAACTCAATCTATATCATAATTTGATATCTAAATTACGGTGTAGCTAACTAATTTTACTAATGCACGACAAAATTTTAATGTTTTACTATAATCATCATTAGGTTATCAACAATAAGAACTCCGGTTTTATTTCAATTTTACATAAATACCTATACAATATACTTACCGTAGATACTGTTGTATTTCACTTTTACTTCATAAAGAAATTGCGTAACATCTAAAATGCAAAGTACAATTAATATTCCTCCATGCAATGATTTAAAAAGAAGCATTGCACTAAAGAAAATTTATAAATCTAGAGAACACGTATTTTTCCTGAGTGAAATGGCGGGAATCCCATCATTAACCAAAGAAGACTTAAATAAACCACCAGATTCTATTTCAAGTCTCAAGATTAATGTATACCTTTCTACTAACATATTTTTTCACTCATTATTTGGAATCTATAATATCTATATGGTCTCCAACGAAGAGCAACCAAAATACATTAAAAAAGAACTGATTACTGCTTATATTGCTTTATCAATTTTAATTGTCAATGTATGTTTCTTTGGCCTAGTAAGATACCATAACTTAATCATTCTATTTTTTAACAAAATGGCAGAATTTGACTATTACTTGCAAAATTTGGGTGAATATAATAATTATAGTTTTATCGATATTAAATTGTTTTGTATGCAAGCTACACTTGTATCAAACTTCTTCACTAAAGGTATTGCTATATTCTTACTGGACGAACTTTCAATTAATCAAAAGGTTTTCTTTCTTGCAAATTATTTTGCAATTTTGGTGTTTTTTAATAAATACATTGCTTTCTTTTTTCTAATACTGAAACGTTTTACTGCACTTAATGACGCCATAAAAGATCATCAAGGTGTTGATTTTGTAAGTGTAAGCGAAAATGCTCCGGTGAGAAGGATACATTTTTTATATAAGCTCTATGCAAAACTTTATGATATGGTACAATTGGTAAATTGGATTTCCGCATTAAGTTGGTTAGCTTTATTAATTGGAGTATTAATAAATATTCTTTTATGCTCGTATGCTGGATATAAAACATTTTTGTTATCCAAGAGACCATCGGGATATATAATGAAAACAGCTGTTGCTGTTGCAATATATGTTGCAAATTGCATTGAAGGCTTACATGGCGTAACATTAATGGATAACATTTCTTATGAGGTAAATAATTTTACTAGAAATAGAGAGTACCCTTAGAACTTTTACCTAGCATTCTTACTACATTAATGACTCTCTTAGAAAAAACGCGAGCAGCCACGATTGTTTACCTTGGAGACAAATATAATTTTATAAATTCTGCTTGAAGCATTAAAATGAACTGCACTAACTTGTTGCAATTATTTTAGGCTCGTCTTTTTGCTGTAAACCTTCATGAACGAAAAACTGAAAATGATGAAGAGATACAAGCGGAAGTAAGTGCTAACAATGTTGCTTTAAGATCAGCATGATAGTAGATACTGCAAGTTGGTTACTACTTTACTGTGATTGTGTCTGAACAAACGCTTTTTTACAGATTCTCGTGTCATTGCGGCTATTGCAACAAAAGCCAGTCTTTAACATATTGGGATTGTTTCTAGTGGATTTTTCATTTGTTTATGCGGTATTCAAATATTTACTCTGTTCTAGTGTTTGTTTACACAATTTTATGTTGTAGATCGTAGGATCAGCGATTACTTTTATAATGGTAGTAGTCCAATCAGACATATAATAGTGTGATCTTGCAACGCTGTAGTACCAAAGAAGTTAGTTAAATACGATTTAGAATTATACCTGAATATTTAAATGATTAAAAAATAGACTATAAAACTATTTCACTTTAAAACACTTATAATTAGAGATGATACTTTAGAACTATTGGAAATTAAAAGCACTTTTAGTGTTAGGTTTGAAATTAAACAATTTTTAACTCATTTTTCGCCATTAAGAAAGGGTGTTATTGAAATGGTTTCACAAAATAGAACATTAGCATTCTGTAGAATTTAATAAAAAATCACTTTGTTGTTCGGAAGAGTAGGAGTTTTATGCAAAGTCACCCTGGGCTATCAAACGGAAAAGAAGAAAATCTTTCACTTGCACAGGTACTTGGTATTAAAAGGGAAGTGGTTTATAGATATTTTGATCTTCTGGATGAAGTGATGGACAAACTTAATTTATAGAATAGAGCTGACAGGATTTTTGATCTTGACGAAAATGGATTTCAATGAAATACGCGGGCCAGAAAGGCTGTTGTTCCTAAAGGCGACCCACAGTGGTTTAGATTACAAAATTAACAGAAAATAATTATTATTTTCCTTTAGATATATTATACGAGAGTTTGGTAAAATGCTATATATCACTTTAACACTGTTTTTAGTATTGCACTGAATCTTCTGATTAGAGTTTCGTGTAATGCGGTTATGACTGATGTTAATGAGGGATCACAAAAAAGATTCTGGCAGTGTTTCCATCGTTAGTGAGTCCATAGCCAGGATTTGGCCGATCTATTAAAAAAATTCCCAGTTCCTGTCTTAACCTTTCTGCGACTTTCTTCTTTCTAGTTGCTACTATGTTTTTATTTAGGCCTCTTGCTTGATATGTTTCTACATCCACACCCCATAAATCTGATCCAAGAGTGTAGAACTGAAAGACCAACGCTATAATGTTCTGTTGTAAACTTCTTGCCATATGCTTTTCCCAAACTGTTCATTCCATGTGCCTTGGCCGGACATATGTAGCATACTTGTAAGTAGGTATTAGTCAATGAGTTGCAAATTTTTACATCGCTCATAGTCAAGGACATTTCGTAGTTAATTACAACATCTTCAGATATTGTTGTAGCAGCAAGTTCACTTACTTGCTTCTGTATTAAAGAAGTTTCCCTTTCTACAATCTCTTTCGTGAAAATAAATTTAATTACTCTGCAAAATCTTGTCAAAGATAATGCTGGTTTTGCCACACTGAGTTTTTCTTGGTTAGACTTAATTTGACAATATAACTGATGGAGCACAAATGATATTATATATATTGAAGAGTCTTGTCGATCTTCCTCTACAAATCTTTGTTTATAATTATTTTGCCCAGAGTATTCATCACAACATCTTAGTTACATATCATTGTAGATGATTTACTTTCATTTGGTAACGTTTGCAATACTGCTCTGGAAGGAGCAAATGCGTTGTGTTGTTAGATCTAAAATGCACTATAATCTTATTTCAGTGGAATTTTACTTCCAAAATCTTGTTCCATGGTGGATAAATGTTAGCATTATGAGACTGTGATGTAGATATTGTGAAGAGGTATTGTGTTTGTTTACTAAGCTTTGCATTTATATTTAAAGCTAATGCCTGCTCTTAAGCAAATTTAATATGCTGATCTTCGCCACTAGTCCAGTTTCTGTATGCACGTCTATATTGTTGTGCTCTTTTTGGCGATGTGGATGTAACGCCTTGCAAAACAGACGCAGCTGAGTGCTTACTACTTTTTCTTAATTGCATCTGAGTTGCAAGCGCTAACTCTTCTGTTAAAGTTTCCGCTACCGGTTACCTTGTTCGTATTTGCTTCGCCCGTACTCCACATTCTTCAAAGCTTCGTTTTTGGTCGACTAGATTTATTAAAAGTACTTGGGAAATCCTTGTTGCTGCTAACTAACTCTAAGTCTTTGTTTAACCATACTTTGTGTTTGGCTTTGAAAGTATTCACATTGCGGCTACAGGCTTTCCAACTCACTTCGACACTTTTTATAAACTGTAATAGCAATTATTCCAACTTACTTTCATCTACATCTTTTTTCGATAAAACAAATTGTTTAAGGCAGTTAAGCACTTCAGGCCTCTTTAAAATTTGTACCACTACTATTGTACCACCCGAAAAATAGATTTGTCTTTCTGACGGTAAGTGATGCTGCTACAGGAAAAAAATGGAATTTAGTATTTTATTTCTTGTATACGACATTTCCAAGGCTTAACATTTCAAATTTTGTATATTTTAATACTTGCAAACACATGAATTTTTTTATAAGACCTTTTCAATTTAAGTTTTTTAAAATTCTTGATATTCAAGCTTAGTTTAGCTAGTTTAAAAGATAGTACAAGAAAGAAGAAATATAAAATAAATTTATAATTACTTTCTGGAATGTCAGACATTGTAGAAAAATCAATAACAGAACATAAAATTAATAATTGCAATATTACCAGTAAAATACTATAACAGCTACTGACTGCTCTACACAACTTGTCTAACTGAGAAGATAAGGTTTGGCCGCTTTGCACAAGGTAACGAGTAGGTATTTCCAAGAAATTCAACGTGCTTCATATTCTTTAAATGTGTACAATTATAATATGCATCTCCAAACCCTTATATTTTATCTTAGATTTTCGACTTTTTTCCTGTTAAATATGTAATCTAAACCACAGTACGATCGTGTCGTTCATTCCATTGGACCAAAAGAAAGAGGGGAAGCAATTACAATTATAGAATGTAAAAGAGCAGGCGTGGTAAACTCACAGAGCTGCAAATGTAAATGCTCAGAGACAAAAAATGGAAAAAATTGGTGGTATAGGGAGTGAAATACCTGATGCTTATTTAATCTGTGATAGCACGAACGTAGCCGCGATATTATAGTGTCATGGCTGTCGTTTTGCTAGTAAACTGTCAAGATTGTCGATTTTCGAAGTTTCTTAAAAAATCTTCTAAGTGTTTGGCGTCGGAGAGGCCTTCCGCGGGTGTCTCTTGATTTTTTGAAGGGATATACATGCATTGGTAAGGTTAAATTCTTTCTATACAAGTTTAATCCTAGGGATAGCTGTATCGAACTGTTATCAAATTATTTGTTTTGTTATTTTAAAAATACTTTGTATATCTCCAGAAAAAGTTTAACAAATTATTTTTATGTATTTGTGAATTAAAAAAATATATAATAAAAATCTTCGGAGACCCTTATTGAGCGGGGGCTCTAGGCACGTGCTTAGTCTGCTTATGCGTTAGTCCAGCCCTGACCAAATCCGCTGACAAAGAATGAGACTACTGGTCTAGTTTTGCGAGTGTTTGAAGTAACAATTCTTTTATATATTATTAACCAAAAACTTTGCTCAACGAAGTGGTGGGATTGTGAAGGTTGCAACACCTCTTTTTTCTAGTTTCAAGAACTTATTAAACATCAGTAATATTTGGGAATACAGAACCTTCTCGTTAATAACAATTTGTCGTTTAGTAATTATTCCGTCTTAAAGATTTACATAATTGATAGTAATGACCACTTGACGGTTTTGTAAAGCTGGGAGTGAAAGTGTACATCAATGCCTTGATGCTTAAACAACGTTTTTTGAGTGAATAAAATACTCTCCTTGTGCGTTGCTGCACGAATGAAAGCCTGTGAGGGTCATTGACCATCCCGCCAGCCGTTCAAATCAAGTAAATTAAGGAAAAGCTGTGTTTTTATTTCATTTTCATGGTTGTTAACTGAAAGCCTTTAGCTTTTTTTTGTCTTTTGTTAACAAATATATGGTACATCAGATATCAAAATCTTATAATTTTGTTTTAATAATTTGTACTCAAGGTCTTTTTCTTTGTTGTTGTTGCTACAGGTAGTGTGGCTGAAAATTAACTACTGATTTCGATAAGAATTTATTGTTTTTTATATAAAGGGTTTTCTAATAAGAGGTGTTATTTTGATATTCAAAGAAAAGTGCCATTTTTTAATATAAATGATCGGATGTTTATTTCATTATAAAGAGGAAGGTATGCCGTTAATAGTGGAAAATAACATCAGGCAAATGACCACCACGACCACGCTTACAGGACAATATCCTTTTCATGAAATTTTCCATAACCAAATCGCAAAGTGGCTGCCCTATGTCCTCGATAGCCTCACGAATTCCATCTTTGAGGTCTTGAATCGACGCTGGGCTGTTGGCGTAGACCTTGTCTTTCACGTGGCCCCAAAGAAAGAAGTCGCAAGGTGTTAAATCACAAGATCTCGGTGGCCAATTGTGATCACCTCTTCGAGAGATAACACGGTCCGGAAACTTTTTCCGTAAAAGATCAATGGTTTCGTTGCTTGTGTGGCACGTAGCGCCGTCTTGTTGAAAGTAAACGTTGTCCAGATCAATACCATCCAATTCCGGCCATAAAAAATCGTTAATCATCTCTCGATAGCGAAATCCAGTCACCGTAACTGTTGCTCCAGCCTCATTTTCGAAAAAGTAAGGTCCAATGACTCCGCCGGACCATAAACCGCACCAAACAGTCACACGTTGAGGATAGAGAGACTTTTCAACAATAACTCTTGGATTTTCTGAGCCCCAGATCCGACAATTTTGCTTGTTGACGAAGCCACCGAGGTGGAAATGGGCCTCATCACTCAAGATGATTTTTCGATGAAATTCTGGATCATTTTCATGCATTCCAACGACCCAATCAGCAAAGACACGACGTTGTTGATGATCGGCCGGCTTGAGTTCTTGTGTTAACTGGACTTTATAAGCCTTAAGACCCAAATCTTTATGCAAAATACGGTGTAATGACGTTTGTGGAATGGCTAATTCCAAAGAACGACGAGGAATGGACAAACCTGGGTTTTCTTTAACACTTTCGGCTACAACAGCAATATTCTCGGCTGTTCTTGAGCGACGTGCACGGGTTTTATTCTTCACATCACTAACTTGTCCCAAGAGCTCGAATTTTTTCACCAATTTCTGTATTGCGGTCCGACAAGGTGCTTCACGGTGACCCAAAAATGTTCGAGTTTTACGAACCGTCTCTGCCAAATTTTCACCATTTTTATAGTGAATTTTAATAATTTCAATGCGTTGTTGAAGCGTGTATCGTTCCATATTTATTAATGGCGTAGTTTCTACTTGTCAAATGTCAAAAAATGATAGCTTCAAAAGAGACATCTACCGAAATAGCGGGCTATTCAAAATAACACCTCTTATTGGAAAACCCTTTATTTATATTTTTTGATTTTGATATTCTTTATGGCTTGTTTTGTTAAACCTAGCGTCTTTATACTTATACTCTTGGTTTTTATATAAGCACTTTAATTCGTTTTGCCAGAATTAGAATTCTTTATGAATATTTATTTTTTTTGCTATTTTTAAATAAATGAATGACGGTAAGTAAGTACTGACTTGGCGAGCAAGAAGTCCCTATCTAAACCTAATAGAAAACTTAGGGGGACTTCTCGCTTGTTAAGTCTGTACAGGCGGAAGCTGTACAATAGTGTAGAGGAACTGAAAAAAGCAATACGTGAAGCATGGGCAAATATTTCCTTAGAATAGCTGTAATATTTAATAACTTCGATGCGTAATAGACTTTTTGAAGTTATTCGTAATAATAGGGGGAGTATTAGTACTAATATTGACAATACTCTCTGATATTTTAAATTCAATGATAATATGTTGTGGCACTAATAGAATTTCGTTTAGAATTTTTTGAATTATGTTGTTTTATAGTGTTTTTGTTGTTTTTTAAAATAAACTTTAAAACTATTTATAGTTTTCAGTTATTATTTGTTAATACATCCAAACCATTTATTGTTTCACAATAAAATTGTACTATACGACATTTTTAATTACTTGTTGCATCATATCAATTTATTCCAGAATTTGAGGCATAGCTTTATATTGTTAGTTTTCTAACAAATTGTAGTATTTTAGAACATTCCCTGATGATTGTCAAAAATAAATCTTAATGATCTTTATTACAAGTTTTTTGTAATGTACATATTGTATATTTACTGAAAATATATATTATATAGTACCCTCAATAACAAAATAACATGAAAAGAATAATTTTAAAATGATTTTTATTTTTTAGTGCTACTGATGACCAACACCTAATGGAAACGGTTACCTCTCATTTGTTTGTTACGACTAACAATGATAGCGTTAATTTAAGTTAGTTTTGCAAAAACATTCTTATGGGGAATAGCTAAACTAGAAGACAAAATTTGTAATATGTATTCAATACACTTTGATTAATAATTAATAATTTTTAGAAATATTAATATATGTATGTAGGTACTACGTGACTAGCGACCGATATACATGGCTGCCTTGTTTTTATGCCTGATATTATTACCCTTTTGTGTAACTGAAAACGTAAGTTGTTTAAGTAATCCTTTTTGCTTTTGCTTGTCTTTTGTCTTTTAGCTTTGAATCAAAATTATAAATGTCTATACCTTAGGAATTGCTTGCAATTTTAGTGTTACTTCTAAAAATTTATAATTTATTTGTGTTTCTAAATACGTAATAAAAAATTATTTTATAGACTATTTTTTGATTATGTACAGTTTCATTTCCTTAAACCCCTGGATAAGGTGTTTTTACAAATAATATCTTAAAATTGTAAATAATACGCTGATAATATTTTAAATATTGCTGTTTAGACTTACTTTTATTTTCTAATCTAGTTTTCGATTTTTACCGACATTATTTCCGTTGTAGTTGGATTTCTTTCAAGATGATTATGATGTTACACTGGACATTGCTGAATGTTCCTGGTTTAACAAATCATTTGTGACAAATCTCGATGTTAAATTTGTATTATACAACAGAACTCAAAGAGTATTAAATTCTACTATTACTTTCGTTGTCGACCTAAACAATAACATAATTGCAAGTACATAACAACTATTATTAATAATAATTTTCTAGTAAATATTCTTTACAGATATTGGTCCAGCTGTATAAAATGATGAGTAATGAATATCGCTTTTTTCCTGTAACTTTCAGAGTGAATGCATGCGCAGAATATACAAGAAATACATTTGGCTCTAAAGATTTGCTAACTAAACATTCTAATTACGCACCTTGTAATATGAAAAAGGTAAATGAGTTAAAATAACAAATCTGCAATCACAATCTTTATTTCATGTACTGATTTTGTTTGCAGGGCATTAATTATTACATTTCTAATGTAATACCGGATTTTTCAAAATTTCCACCGCACATGCCTCGTGGTTTATACAAGTTGGTTGTGGAATTTTATGATCGTACAATACTTTACGCCCGAATTGATTTTTATGGCCGTGTGAAAGACAAACCTATTGACTGGAAGAAAATTCCCAAATCTAAGCGTTATCAAATTTCTATTTGAAAGAAACATTTATGTATATTATTACCCATTGAAAACTTTGTCTGGTAAGCGAAATAGTATAAAAAAGTGCTTTATATCACTGCTAAATGAACCTTTTAGAAAATATACCCTAATGAATATATTAAATATGTTAAATTATTTAAGGAAAGTAAATTTATAGTAATGACTAAGCACCAATAAATAAATATATAAATACTTAAGCAATTTTGTGTCTTTTTTCCATTTATTTATTTACACAATTCATTATCACTATGCTGTCTGTAAAAAAACATTTACAGGAACTCAATTGAACTTTGAAATTATTTAATATTCTTTCTCAGACAAACGTCTTGAAGTAATTGCACTAATTATATACATATTTATGTAATATCAAAACAGTATAAGAATAAAAAAAACTATAAACAGTTTCTTTCTTATCAGGCGCAGACTTTCCAGAATTTTTATACATTCCGGATTTACACATTATGTATTCACTATCGTCTCATTAAATTATTACAAAAAACAAGAGATATAATTTATCCTTCAGTGGTATCCAACCACTGATATGCACCAGCATTATGTTCGGTTTTTTATGCTAATTGAATCAATTCAACGGTTTAAATATAAATGTACGATAATGATTTGTTGTGTGTTTCAAATAAGAAATTAATTTATTATATAAAAGCAATTACTTACTAATAATAATAATAATAATAATAAATAGTTGCTTTATTTACAGTAATAAAATAAGTGCCTAATATTGGTTTATTCAAGTGTTGGACACCAAAATTCGCAATCTAACTGTCATTGGCTTTAGAATATAGAGACTCCGAAGGAAGTGAATGTTTCCTATTCTGAAACATTTTAGTCACAGCTAAAACAGAAAATACTTTAAAGATAAGAAAGTTAAATAAAATCGTTGTATTTTTGGATAATATAAAAAGAGTACACAAAGATCTTTAAACGTAAAGGGATGAAAGATACAGATACTAACAATTAAGCAAACTAATCCAGGTGTTTTTAAAAAGTCTCACTCGTTATCACTTTACAGAATTCAAGAAGATGTTAAAGTTAATAACTGCCTACTTTGTTCCCATTTACATTAACTTTCCACTTTATCATCGACTGATATTAAAACAGTACGTCAAGTGACAAGAGTTTTATTTTATTTAGCATCAATAAAACATAGCCCATTACGAGATAGGGACTGCAGCTGAACCATCTATAATTCATTTTCTTCTCCTTCTCGTTCGAGTTATGGTAGCCAGTTAGCAGTAGATATTTATGTTGCACACGACTGCTGTGACTGAGAATTGTTTGACACTATGATACACTAAGGGCTCAATAAGTTCAAGTACTAATTTAGAGAACTTTACACTAAGGGGAAGAAAGTGAACTGTAAGTTCATAAAAACTGTCTTACCCTAGCTTCCCAGTGGGTGGCCTTGGGTATAGTCAGGAGGAGCTAAAGTATATATGTTACATCGAATTTACGGAAATGCCTAATACACGTATTGCGCAATATTTGGCCTAGTTCATGAAATCGGTAATGTCCTTGCTTATTCCGTGAAAATATACAAAATATTGCTTATTACATGAATTCGGCAAGTAATTCTTTGCTTTTTACGCGTATTGAGCATAACCCAGAATTAAAGGTTATGTTTGTTTTTTAGTCATGTTTTAGTGCGCTGAGGTAAACGTTGATAGTGTGTTTTTGTTCTGTTTTGTTTTAAAAAATATATAATATGGCTGAGATAGCAATAATAGATAATAAGAAAACTCTGTTATGGACTAAAGATTATGAAAATGAAGTAATGCAGATTTTAAAGGCAATACATAAGAAACAATCCAATATTAATAAAAATCGTCAATTTTATCACATTAAAAGTTCGTTTAATTTAACAAACCTAGGAGTAACAAAAGTATGCCATATTAAAGATAACAGGATTATGACAACTAAGAATCACGCAATTAACGTTATTCGAGATTTGCACGTAGCTTGTGGTCATAAGGGAGAAAAAGAAGACGTATAAAAAAGTGGCAGAACATTATGCAAATATTCCGATGTCTATGATTAAAAGGTATATAGAGCAGTGCGAACGTTGTACAGAGAAAAGTAAGAAAATTACACACGCTGGTATTGTAGTTCGTCCAATAATTAGCCAGGATTTGAACCAAAGAGCACAGATGGATTTAATTGATTTTCAAAGTTTACCTGACGGTCCATACAGGTATATACTGCATTATAAGAACATTTAACGAAATTCAGTTTATTGCGACATTTGACTTCTAAGCGAGCAGATGAAGTGGCAGAAGAGTTATTCAACATCTTTTCTGATTTTGGGGCACCTCATGTATTACAATCTGATAATGGCAGAGAATTTACTGCAAATATCATAAAAGAATTAGCAGTTCTTTGGCAAGACTTGGTCCTTGTAAATGGCAGACCTAGACATCCTCAAAGTCAAGAAAAGAAGTAATGCCAGTGTAAAAGATTTATTATTTGCATGAATGCGTGATAACAAGACTTCATCGTGGTCTACAGGCTTAAAATATGTTCAGTGGGCAATAAACCCGAGCTATCACGAAGCCATTAAAATGCAGCCTTATAAATCTATGTTTGGGCAAACTCCAAAGCATGGCTTACGCTCTAAAGTGCCAGAAGAGTTTTTGAGAGCAATCTCTAATGGAATATTAGAAGAAGACATGGAAAGATTACTGCAGACAGATAATATTGCAGACGAATCCTTAGTTGGTGACGCATCAGACAATTTTGAATCTCTTATAGAGCAAACAGAAATAATAATAGCTGAAGATGTTTATGAAAATCCTATTTCATGTTTAGATTCTCTACCACAAACACTTAGCACATGGGCTGAAAAGTCCCAGGCCTAACAAAGAAAACACGGTTTTTTTTGTTCAAAATTAGCTTTATTCATCAACGTAATTTCCATCAAGAACAACGCAATCATTCCAGTGCCGCTCTAACATTTCAATACCACTTTTGTAGAACGATTTATCTTTTGCCTCAAAATAGGACTCAGTTTCAGCGATAACCTCTTCATTAGAGCGAAATGTCTTACCGGCAAGCATTTTGTTAGGTCTACGAACAGCCAGTAGTCGCTGGGAGCCAAATCTGGCGAATACGGTGGATGTGGGAGCAATTCGAAGTTCAATTCATGTAGTTTTGCCATTGTTTTGATTGACTTGTGACACGGTGCGATGTCTTGATGAAACAAAATTTTTTTCTTCGCCATATGCGGTCGTTTCTTTGCAATTTCGGCCTTCAAACGCTCCAATAACGCTATATAATATTCACTGTTGATGGTATTTCCCTTCTCAAGATAGTCGATGAATATTACACCACGCACATCCCAAAATACCGAGGCCATAACCTTTCCAGCCGATTGTTGTGCTTTCGGTCGCTTTGGACGAGGTTCACCAGTTGCTGTCCACTTAGATTACGATCGTTTTGATTCCGGAGTGAAGTGATGGATCCATGTTTCATCCATTGTCACATATCGACGCAAAAATTCCGGTTTGTTACGTTTAAACATGGCCAAACACTGCTCAGAAACATCAACACGTTCTTGTTTTTGGTGAACAGTGAGCAAACGCGGCACCCACTTTGAGCAGAGCTTTCTCATAGTCAAATGCTCATGCAATATAAAGCCAACACGTTCTTTTGATATCTTTACGATGTCAGCTAACTCACGCAACTTCACTTTTCGATCATTCAAAACGATTTTGTGGATTTTTTTTGATGTTTTCTGGTGTTACCGCCTCATTTGGACGTCCACTGCGTTCTGCATCATCGGTGTCTCTACGACCACGTTTGAAGTCAGCAAACCAACGTTTTATTGTTGTTTCTGATGGAGCGGAGTCCCCATAACACTTTTCAAGCCATTGCTTCGCTTGAACGGTATTTTTTCCCATCAAGAAGCAGTGTAAAATTAAAACACGAAATTGTTTTTGATCCATTGTTTTGAAAATAACAAAAGTAGCGTCACTCTTAGCACAATAACTCACAAAATAATGAATAGAATATCATGAAATTTTAACAGTTGTCTTTTGAAGGTTAGTACTAACTGAAAAAGCGGTGAATGCAATAGAACTAGCGCCATCTATTTGTTAGGCCTGAGACTTTTTAGCCCATGTGTTATAGTAGATGAAAGCGTGTCAGAAAGTAATAAATAAATTTTGTTATTTTCTTTGCGCTAACACATCGTTCAATAAGTCCCGAGACTAACAACGAAAACAACATTTTTTTTTTCAAAAATCATTTTTATTCATCAATATAATCTCCTTTTAGAGTGATGCAATCTTTCCAACGCCTTTCCAACATTTCTATACCATGTTTATAGAAGGATTTATCCTTTGCTTCAAAATAGGCTTCAGTTTCGGCAATGACCTCCTCATTCGAGCCAAATTTTTTTCCCTGGAGCATTTTTTTGAAATCAGCAAAGAGCCAGTAGTCGCTGGGGGCTAAATCTGGCGAATACGGGGGGTGGGGAAGCAAATCAAAGCCCAACTCGTAGATTTTTGCCATTGTTTTCATGGACTTGTGGCATGGTGCATTGTCTTGCTGAAAAAGGATTTTTTTCTTCTTCATGTGCGGTCGTTTTGCTGCGATCTCCTCCTTCAAACGTACCAACAAGTCAATATAATAATCACTGTTGATCGATTTACCTTTTTCCAGGTAGTCAATGAAAATGACGCCATGTGTATCCCAAAAAACAGACGCCATGACTTTGCCAGCAGATTGCTGCGTTTTTGGACGCTTTGGGCGGCTTTCGCCAGCCATGCGCCACTCAGATGATTGCCGATTCGACTCTGGAGTGAAATGATGTATCCATGTTTCATCCATGGTCACGTATCGACGCAGGAAATCCTTTTTATTGCGAGTAAATAGCGATAAACAGCTCTCTGAATCGTCGATTCGTTGCTGTTTTTGTTCCATTGAAAGCAATCGCGGCACCCACTTGGAAAAAACCTTTTTCATGCTCAATTTTTCATGAAGGATTGTAAATACGCTTCCAGATGATATCTGTGTCATTTCTGCAATCTCACGGACCTTTACTTTGCGATTTTTCATTACGATTTTGAATACTTCACTCACATTTTCCGGTGTAACGGCTTCCAAAGGCCTACCCGAACGTTCCGCATCGTTTGTGTCCGTACGACCACGTTTAAACTCAGCATACCAACGACAAATCGTTGATTTGGATGGAGAGGAGTCCGGGTAACGTTTCTCAAGCCATTGCTGGGCTTCTACGGTGTTTTTACCCATTAAAAAACAATGTTTTATCAATACGCGAAACTCGCTTTGTTCCATTTTTCAAACAAATTACAAAGTGACTTTACTCTAACCTCGATAACTCTGCTGTTTGTGGTCCAATCGACGTGAAATTTTTACACGTTTCATGTGAAGGTTCGCACTCTAGGGAAACGTGGCTAGTTTGGTACTACTAGCACCATCTCTGGGTTAGTCTCGGGACTTATTGAACGATGTGTTAGTTATTTATTTGCGTTTTATTTATTATAGGCATTAGTGAGCTAGGTAAAAACGATTTATCTGGTCATATTGATAAAGAAAATGTACCTGGTGATGATGCAGAACATCCAGATAAAGATGATCTAGCTGATCATATTGGCACAAAAGTGAACACGAAAAGGATTATCCGGCTCTTAAGCTAAGAAAACCCGCTCATTTTAATATATTAAAACAAGCGAATAAAATGATGGAAAGGACCAACAAAACATTGGGATCATTAGCGATTGGTGATAATGTATTAATAGGTAAGGGATAATTTTTGGTTTTTTTTCTTCTTCATTATTCTTTTACTATAGGCATAAGCGAGTTCGATAGGGAAAGAGGAGATCCACCAAATCTTATTGGAGTAATTCTAGAAAAAAATGAAGGTAAATTTAAAGTAGGAACCAAGCATGGGATTATTAGTACGTGGATGGAGAGAAATTGTTTACAATCGACTAGATTCAACAAAATTTAAGTCGGTGACGTGCCTAACATCGAATCCAACATAAGAACTTTTGTTCGAATGGATTCTGTAGGTATCGGACAAGGCTATCAAAGGTGCAATTGTACACAGAAATGCAATACAAATAAATGCAAATGTGTCAAAAATAAGTATTTGTGCAATTCAGCATGTCATGCTGGTAAATCATGCAATAATCACGAATAAATCAAATATATCTAGTTACAACGTTACACATTTATTTATTTCCATTTTAAAGTTTATGTTTTTTTTCAGGTTTCATGTTATTTTTTTAAGTTTGTAATCTTTATAAACTTTATGTACTTTGTTTTTCGAGTTTATATATTTTCTTTTTAGATCCTAATAAATCTTCGTCTATAACTCTTTTATTTTTTGGTACATATCAAATCATTAGTTTGCGTATTTCATGAAATATGCAGCTATATCTATTAAATTTGCTCAATTCACGCAATCTTCAAACACGGTGCTTATTTTGTGAAATAGGCAAAAATTTGCCGTTTACATGCATTAAGCATTTCCGTAAATTCGGCGTAACATATACAACAAATGTAACTCAAATAACTTGAAATAAATACTTGTTCATTATCAGTACCAATGAAATCTAAAATGAACAAAATTTTTACACTTTGTCTAAATAAATTATACAAAAGAGATTTAACAAAACTCAATTAATCTACTTAAAGGAAATCTCTTGTAAGGAGATATTACCCCCACCCTTCTTGATTACAATATCAAAAGCAAATTAAAAAATTAGCTTCCTTAACTAACTATAGTTTAAACTTTGATTAACTATCGATAAAATATTTGGTTTAACAAAACTAAAGCAGCAACTAGTTAGATCCTATCTACATATAAGCCAAGCTTTCTTTTATATCCTGAAAGGTGCTGAAATGGTTTAACAAAAGAAATTGAAATAAGTTTGCTGGTATTAACATTTGTACAAGGAAAACAATTCTTATAAGACCTTAAGTTTTAAATAAAATTAATTTTAAATAGTATTTATCAATCCAAGTTTTCGAGAGGCCTGTAAAGTGTCGTGCTATGTTTTATAAATCGAAGCAAAAAATTGCTTGCTTCTTACCACAGTTGCATCTAGTAAATAAATAGAGACTTAGAATTAAAAAAGAAAAGAGAAAACCTGCCTTACCTATTTTTATTAAAATCAATTTTACTAAATTATTAACTGCTTTTTGTTTATTCAAAACGTATTAACTAACTAATTATAATTGAAATGCAACGCAACTGTTAAGGTTAAATTCAGTTACTTAGGGTAACCCAGCTTACATAACATAATCCGCACTTCGGTGAAAGTTTGCGACAGAGTCATTGCTGTGAGGTTGCGGTCACTACATGATCTGGATAGAGTGCACATTCTCAAAGTGATTCACGCGTCTCCAGGAGATGGCCAGAGGCAATCTCGAGCTGAACCATTTTTCTTCACAATACCTAAAACATTCCACCACCGAGGAGATACTTTTGGTGCTATACCCTTAACTTATCGCTAGACGAACTAAATTACCACTTAATTCTGCCATCAATTAGAACACGTCCAACAATTGACAACATTAATCAAAAGCGACATTTTTGTAAGTAAATTCTGAATGTAACATCAACCCCACGCATGTTCCCGAGGTTGTCGTAAAGTTTCTCGGGACCCGGTACTTTCGCTTCTTTCTTTCTTTTGCGTTTTCTCTTCGTCGTCTTCCCGTTTGTCGACAAGAAGAAGTGATCACCAATCCAGGATACCATAGGTAGCACACTTCAGGCAGAAGATCTCATCTGAGGGAATTTTTGCCTCGTTTTCCAACTCACTTTCCTTGCCTTTGCCGGTTTCGGCACAACATTCATTTTAAATTCACTTTACCATATCGGAAGAGCATTGCAGTTTTAATTCCATCAATTCCGCATCGAGCTGAAAATGAGCTTTTTACAATTTCAAAAGCTATCGTTCCTTTCAATTTGTAGATATTGCGATCATAGATAATCTAACGGTAAGACTCCATGCACACAATAAATTTTTGAATATCGCTTTAAAATCTGACAGAAGAATATTCAGAAGCACTTCTTGTTTCAATTTACTGGTAAAATATGCTGAAGTTGTAGAAACTTGGAAATGAATTTGGGATCAGTATTCTTTGCTGTGATTGTGTCGAAACTGTTTGAAATTATAAACATTACTCAGAACTAAGTGGACATTTTCCTACGATATCAACGCTGGCGATGGAAAAAGTTAAAACTATTTCAAGTACTATAGAACAGTAACCAAAAACCAGAGGAATAAAGTAGTTCTACACACAAAAAGCAAACTAAGTAGTTTTAGCTGCTCGTCTTTAAAATAAACGACAAACAGTTTAGACGTCGTCAGAGCTAGATATCGAACTTTTGAGGGCATCAGATGAGGAGGCTAACACTCAATTGTGTTACATGTTGCAAACAGCACCGTTGATTCACTAGTGGTGTCTGCATGAGATAATGATGCGTTCTTCCTTTTGATCCACATTTTTGTTGCATCCTTCGTGCATTCTTTGTCGAAGAATTCAACGTGACAACTCTACAGGAAACATGCAGAGCTGCTATTATCTATGGGCAGCGTTCCTCTTTTCCATGACACAAGATTCAGCTGAGCTGACAATCACAGAGGGATTAGAACATATTAGTCATTGCCATATTTAGTTGCCGAAGACATGCTATAGGAAAACTTCTACCAGCAATGCTTTGCAACAACATTTCAAGCAAGCTTACTACCAAACAACCAGCAGTATTTAGGAACATTTACGGAATATGCAGCTTCTCGACGTCGAATCTTGAGACCGGACGAGAGAAGTAACTAATATCCTATCTAGTGCCACTACGAGACTGTCAATTTCAAAAACTTACCAAACGTTGCTTCTTGCGGTTGCAAACCTGTCTTAAAGTTTCTTACTTCTGTAGAGAACACTTTTTTTCCTAGCATAATGCCACTGTTTTAAAGATTCTCTTGACATTTTAAGCAACAAAAATTATCAGTTGCCGTCGAAGCTCTATTCATATGAAGGCTGTACTGTATCTAGTGAGACAAAAATATCTGCGTGGAAATATAAGAAACTGTTCCAACTAACACAGGAATTGCTCTGGTATGTACAGTATTCATTCTAATGTATTTGAATGCCCGAAAAACTTCTTAGCTGGTGCAAATCAAATATTACTGCAGCAGTAACAGATCATTCAAAAAAGAAGATACCATTTTAAACTCCGGACTTTGTTAGGTTATTTTTGGTAATTAAACCGCCCCGTAAACAGAATAGAAACTATAGATAGCATTTCACCTTAAAAATCCATTTCGTTATAATAAAATCAGCGTCTTTCCAGATGCATCCCGTATACAGACTCCTTAGATTTATAAATTTTATATTCATAATTCTATTTCCACGATAAAATTCGTCTGCAAAATACAATTTCTTTCTGTTATTTTTAAAATCCTAGACGCAATAAAGTTTAGCAAGTGCCAGGTTGTCAAGAAGAAGTAATGTGTGTTATTGTAAATTCATTTTTACTGCTTCTTATTTTTTTTTATAAAACAGTTTTTAGTCTTAATTCTCTATTGAAATTATCGAAGAAAAGCTATAATTCTTTTCAAAAAGACGTATATCATTTCGTTGTGAACCTCTTTGAGTACTTTTTGTGCAGTTTTACTTCTTTGGTTCCGTGGCCGTAGTGTATTCGGCCGAGAAGAAACCGCTTATCTTTTATCACCAGGAAGATTTTAAGTTATATGACAGTTGCAGCTCATTTCGAAAGTCTGTAGTACGGATAAATTCACCTGTAGTACTCCGTTGCTTGAAAATTCCACCCACAAGAAGATTTTCTGCATAATTTTAACTTTACCCGTCAGTGTAAATGGGTCGTTTCGTACCTTAGGTGCGTACCGACTCTCATAACCCTCAGGTTATAATAGCTTTAACGAACCCTTACAGTGAGTCCACTGGTCGAATTATTTATTTATTTAAATCTAGTGTCAGGAGTAGCTTGGCGTTTCCCCAGGTCGAGCAGCCGCCAAGCTTGTTCACAGCAGTATTTTTCAGAATTAGTTGGCAGCAACAACACCTAAGAAGTTAAACCACTTGTACGTGTACCGTTACAAATCTCTTAGTGAGTGAATGAGATTTGCGAATTGTCATTGGCCATAGAATCTAGTTTATGTGATTTTAAACTTTGTAAACATCTCTGTTTCCTTCCTCTTGAAGTCGAACCAATTTGTACTTGTAGAATAACTAAGTTTTGTTTAACGCATACTTGAATAAATAATAAATCTGTAAAGTATCTCGCTGAATATAAAGTAAATTAGAATTTGCCTTTCAAATCATAGAGTAGAGATCACAATATAATTTTAAAATATAGCAAGAATATCTAGGTTACATTTCCGGACAGCTGTAGCGGTAAAATATCTCTTACACAGCCGCCAAACAGTTGAACAGCTTCATTGTTTATCCTATTTTTATTTATTACTTATACTGAATGTTTGAAGTTAAAGAATCGTTCTTTGATTAATAACAGTGGACGTACAAAGGCAATAATTTGGCCTCTCGCGTAATAACACGGAGCTCGTTATCGCAAATATATTTTGTTGTTTATCTGTATTAGTACATAAATATTATGCACTGACTGGGCGTAAATGTGTTCATAATTAATTTAGTTTCAATAAAAGATTAAGCTTAGGAGATAAATTCCCCATTTTGTTCAAGAGTCACAATAAAAAATTATACTCTTCTGTTTGCTTTGTTCTGCATCCCAGACTTCAAGTAAATGCTACAGTTATCTTTTTTTGAGGAATAAATTTTTTTAATATAATTCTGTTAATCTATATTTTTGCGTTTGGATGTTTCTGCTTGAAGCATTTACAAGCGTTCTAGATGATTGTAAACCGGGATGAACCTTCTCAACCGAAGCCGCTGTGTAGACCCTGGAGCTTCTTTGTTCTTAATTGCTAGAAAATATCGCGACACTAAAACATATCTTAAGCTACCTTGTGTACCTCTTAAGTTCGCCTTATTAAACAAAAAAAATATTAACAATGTTTTAAGACTACCAAAGTCCCTAATAGTTGGTTTACGACTTACTACATTAGAAAGTTTTTATCATTATCGCCTATTGATTTTGATTTTTTTCCTATTTGGCTTTTTAGAAGTGAGCTGACATCTAGCTTTACCGCTGAATCCATGCGTCGCGAGCCTCCGAACTGGCCAAGTGGCACATTAGTTATACGTTGACGCACCTAGATCACGAGATTCTGTTGTCTTTAGCAATTTCCGGTTGATTTTGCGACTTTCCAACATTGGTTTTCATATTGGGTGAGGGTAAATTAATCTAGAAAGAAGATTAAATTTTATTTTTTTTAAATGTGCCTTCCACCATGAAACAAGTTTTGCCAGGTTTCGATTTTGCATTTGATTACTTCTAGTTGCCAGCGAAAGCGGAATTTTGACGACTTTAGGTTAAAAATCAACCCAACCAAATCCGAGTTTGACGTACCTTATATCAATTTTTTTAGTCGTAAACTTTTGAGAGATGACTTCCTTACTTGAAAAATTTGTCCCTTTTATAATTCTTCTTAACAAAATTTTTTAAAACGGATTCATAGGCATATCAAACACTTTATTCGGAAAGCGGCAACTCTTCTAGAATCCAGTCATTAATCACTTGCTGAATTAACAAAGCATTCAATAAAACCAACAGTGAATCTGTCTTAGCTACCCTCTGAAAGAATGTATGTGCTCTTACGTTTTTGATTAGATAATATCTGATAAAATAGCTCAGTCTTAATCAAAACCGATGACAATAACACGATGGGATACGACTGATAAAGCTAGAAGTATGTAATCTTCACCTCGTAACTGTACTCTATCCTTCAAATCATGCCTCTTCACCTCACTCCATGTCTTACCCATGCTTCTGCCTCTTGCTCAACTTTTCTCTTCCAAGTTTTCTATGGCCTACTTTGCCTTTTTGCCATTTGGGGATTTTAGCTTAGCACTCCTTTTCCACCGCTCCATCTGGTTTTTTCAATGTGTGGTCTATCCAGCCCCATTTTCTCTCCTGAATTTCGAGGTTTATGGATTTTTGCCGGTTATGGCCCAGAGCTTTTTACTGCTTATTGTGCCTGACAAAGACCTGCAGTTTGTTGGTTATCGCGACAGTGACCTTCCATGTTGAACTTGACGTTGCTGTTATTATTATTATCACTGGCCTGCAGGTGATGGAGGCCGTGACATGAACCAAACAAATATAATCGCACAAGTTTAATTTTTTCGGGCGAAGAATGTTACTATTACGAGGATAGTAGAGAGCGTAATGTCATTAGATGGAACGCTCTCTGCGACGTTTAGTGAAATCCAAAGATAAGGATCTCGCTCGATCCAAATTTAAATGTTAAAGTTGAGCAACTTGCTTCTTCGCGACAAATTCTTGCTCTGCCATATTTGGTAGAGCTGTGAAAAAGCACCACATGCCTTTTTGATGCATGTTTTAAGATCCTTCTCTGCGCCTCCAGAACAGGTCACCACGCTACCTAAATATAGGAACTGATCAACCCTCTCGATCTCTTGGTTCCTGACCATAAAGTTATTCCTTACTCTGAAATTAATTCTTATCTGCTTCATTTTGTTCACGTTAATACGCAGGTCTGCAGTCTCTGTTTTTCTTTGTAGTGCCTTCAACTTATGCTGTATGTCCCGTTGCCTCTATGCCTCTCCCTCAGGCCCCATTGTAGTCCTCTTTTTCTGCCACCCGTTACCCTCTGCATAACACTATCAAGGACGAGCAGAGAAAGGGCAATGAGACAGCACGACGTTGGTGAAATAAACAACAACGGAAAGAGACTTGTAACTCTGTGTGTTAATCACAAGTTAACAATAATTGGGACTTTGTTTCTACATAAACATGTCATAAAATTACTTTAAGATCACCAGATCATATTACCAAAAATGAAATAGACCACATATGCATTAGCAGGAATTTTAGGAGGTCTTTAGGAGATGTAAGGAACAAAGGCGAAGCTGATGCACCACTTAATTTTAGGTGATTTTAAAATGAAAATAGTATCTAAAGACAAAAAGTTCAAGAGGAGATGCCGAAGACTTGATGTAGGTAAGCTAAAAGATAAAAATGTAAGGTCTGAATACCAAGTCGAGGTGAGGAATTGATTCGAAACGAAGGCAAAAAACATCGAAGATACCTGGAATCGAGTCAAAAACATATACGTAGAAGCGGGTGAGACACTCTTCGAATTTAAAATTTCCTTTAGAAGGTAGCGGTTGTCCGAAGATACCTGAAAGGAGATAAGAGTTGAAGAAAGTGGCAAAAAGGATGCTAAACGCTAGCAGAATGAGACACCAAAAAGTGAGGGCACAAGAGAAGTACACGACCAAAGATAAAAAAGTGAAGAAAAAAGTAAGGAAAGATAAGAGAAAGTGGACGGATGAGCAGGAGGGGAGAGCGGAAGAGGCAGTAATTTGAGGGGATGTAAGCGAACTTTATAAGATTACCCTATCGAAGAAAGGCTTTAACCGAAACCGGCCTATCAGAAATAAAGATGATATGCTTTTGACATCCAAAAAGGATCAATTAAAAAGATAGGAGGAGTATTTTTTGAAAGTGTTCAATACGGGCGGGGCAACAGAGCTGGAGGGAGAAGAAATGTAAATGTAAAAGAAAGAAGATGAACAGAACTCAAAAGGAGCGGCCCGAGGAATAAATATAGAAACTCACTGTTTTTCTTTAGCTGAAATACGGCATGCACTGAGGCAGCTGAGGAGTGGTAAAGCTCCAGCTCTTCGAGTCTATCCCTGTAACTTGTGGGGTTCGGCAAGGCTGCATCCTTACTCCAACCCTTTTTCTGCTCGTAGATAACTTGGGAATTTCAGGAAAGCATATGCACCTAACGCCACCATAATATTGGGTTTACAGATTTGAAAAGTGAAAGATCTGGCTCTTGAGATTAAAAAGAGACTTGGTACTTGGAGCAATAGCCTTTGATAATGTTAAAGTGCACCATATAATATTACTTAAGGTAAAATCACTTTATTTAGTAGTTACTGCCTGGTAACTAGGTGACCAGTGTAGTATGCTAAATTTCTATAGAATTCAGTGTGATTTAGATTTGAAAAATTCTGCTGCGCTGATTAGAAACTTGTAAGTTATCATTTTTATACGAATCAATTAGTATCATTCCGTTAAATAATATTGGTATGATAAATAAAAACATGATGTCATGAAACTAAAAGTTTATGATAGTAACTGCCTATTTGTAAGACGAAGGAAATTGCTACGGTATACATGTAAGTGAAAAAGTTAACCAAAAAACTGTTTTGTTCCTTGAAGGTCAAACTGCTACTTACAAATTAAAAACTTATTCCTGAAAACATATTGAGATTCGAGATAGCTACTACCTATTCTCTGTTTATTTTCTTGCTTTTCAAACGATTTTTTTCTTTCAAAGGCCGTCTTCAAAGAAGCTTGTGCTAAAGTAACTAATTCGAGCTAAATAGAAGAAAATCAGGCACTGTAGTTAGAAAAATAAATATAATAGCTAATCGTGTTTATAATAAAATACAAATAATTTATTTATATTAACAATAATTTACTTAAATCTAAAATTAACTTTTCTTAATACTAATACTGGAATGTTTCCTATACTAAATTACTCATAAAATCGATTAAGTGATCATACAGGAGCGGCACAACATCTTTTGCCCAAACAAAATCCATATGATTAAATTTCTCATGATTTATTACGTAGATATCGTGGGGTTTTACATGTTCCGGCAAGGATGCGTTAAATCTTTCAATTGACTGCAATTTAAAAAATACAATAAATTTAAGAATCGTTTTCAGACAAAATCTATTTACCTCTCTTGTGGAAGTTAAATCGTTATTCGCACGAATTAAATAAGTTGGGACTCGCATCTTCGATAAATCATATTGGGGTGGCTCAGCTGAACCATACAGTTTTAAGTTTTCTTTGGTTCCATAATCAAATCGTTGGAATCTTCCAGAATTCATTAGCTGTGATAAATGGGTAACAGTTTTCACTGAACTGGTCTCTATTAAATGTAGAAGAGTTACTGGCAGAGTTTCCTAAAATCGAAATAACTGTAATTAAGGGATAATTAAATTATTATTACATGAAAGTCTTACGGGATCAATTTGCTCGTAATTAAATCCAAAAGACCACATATCAAGAATTTGACACATTTTCATTTGGAATGGATAGGGATAGCACAAGAATTTCCATAGGGCTTCATTTGTATAACTGAAACTTTTTGTGTAGTATTGACCATCAGTGAGCGCTTGAGCAATTGGCTAAAATTTAAATTAATTATGATGATTTAAATTTAGATATAATTAGTTAATAAATACTTACGCCTACGTAAGGCCATAATTTTAATCCTACAAGGGTAAACAAACTCATCCCGTTTGTAAAAATAAATGGGGCAAGCTTTATGAAGATTTTAACTTTATTTTCTGCAATTTCAGGGTAAGTGCTTGAATAAATAGTTGCGGTGGTGGTTCCCAGAGAAAAACCAATGTAGATAATTTTTTGATTTCTAAATCTATTGACGTAATCAACTTGTGCTGCTATGTCATATACGCCAATTTCATGAAAACTATAATTCCAGAATTGCTCGTCCCTGTCGCTCAAATGAGTATGATTTCTAGAATAGGTGGTTCCTCTAAAATTACCTAGCCATACATCATAACCTTGATCGGCTAAAATAAAGCCTGAAAATTTTAAAAGGAACCCGTTAATGATTGAGATTGTGCATATTTAAGTTTCTAGTTAATTACCCAATGATTTTTTGCCGGTACTAACGAAACATTTGCTGTTGGATTTATAACCATGTTGAACTAGAACTGGATGGCCGGGCTGTTTTGAAGATGAATTTTGTCCGTAGGGTATGCGAAATAGTGTTAGAATATATCCGTCTTCTGTTATTGCATGATGTGTTTCTACGGGGTATCCCCATCTCTTTATTACTTCAGGCTAAAACATTATTTACAACATTCAATAATAATTTAATTACAATGAAAGAAAGTAAAAGCAAGTAAGTGAAATTATAAATCTGTAGAAAGCGGTCTTGGTGGAATTGACATACTAAATAAATAAATAAATAAAAAACAGATTTAATTTTAGACAATTTACTTCGTTTTATTTAATGATGTATTTAAAAACAAAAACTTCTAGAAATCTATTTTTAAAGATCAACCATCTTCAATGTAAATTAAAAAGACATTTCTGCACAATTTATGATAAAATAAATCAAAGAAGAAATATAGAAAATAAATTACTTACTACAGGTAATTCATCATCTGGATTATGGTAACAATTTTCATTACGATCACGATCGGTGTAATAATCTTCAAACGTTTTGCACACATTATTCTTTGTCGATTGTTTAATTAAAATTAAACTAATTGCAAGAAATACAACACCACCTACAAGCAGCAATTTCATTTTTGTTTTCACTCGATGCCGATCTTATTAACACTAATATTAGTGAGATCCGGTTTCGATTTTTATAACTTCAGGATGTAAGTTAAATATAGGAATTTTTATTTATTTGATAATGCATCTTCTCACAAAGGTCAATATTTTGTCCGGGCACACTTGCTATAATTACTATCTTGCTTTTGAATGATTATCAAAGTATTGCAAATTAATCTTTTAAGAATGTTTATCATCACAATTTTTAGACCTTTGTCACATCTATTCATTACTATACTGTCTCATAGGATTACACCAGTTTTTCTACGACAGCCGATATTGATTACTGATATTAAAATTGTATAACTATTATGTATACAAATAACCTTGGCCTTGTATGTCTCATATAGTTTCATCAAAGTAAATAGAGATAGATTAGCATAACCAATATTTATTGCTAAACAGTTGTTTCTTTGCATTTATAGGTATTTGGATCTTTATTTATTTTTTTCTTAGCGTTGATAGATATTTGATGACAAGATTAACTATACACGCGCGTAGCACGTGGGCATTACATTTCAATTTAACCTCTGGTGACTAATCAGGAAAATTCTGTAAAAATATAATTTTTATCTCGGTCCATAATTGAAACACTCACTGTTTACGCTTAGAGAAATGTATCATAATTAGGGTAAGGTGTCAAAAATTCTGGAAAACAAAAAAGAAACTTTATAAACGTTGAAATTAATAGTCAATCTACACTGACCGGTAAAAAAACCGGCCACCCTGAAATATTTCGTAAAACCATTTTAAAAATTATTAATTTAACTAGTGATTGTTATTTGATTAAAGAACCATTCACTGTTGACACAGGATGTACAGTCATCCACAAAAGTAATGTCCCAGCTTTTGTAGGATAGACAACTTATTTTACGTTTTCGCAACAATAAATTAAAACAGGTAAGGAAATGAAAGCATCGATGCGTGAACATTTTACTTTAAAGACATTCTTCTATTTTACTTGGAAATTTGCAGGTATAATTCAAGAAATATGTCTTCCTACAAAAGCGTCAAACTAGTATTTATAAAATTCAAATATATTAATCTGGATGAAATACATATTCATAATCATTATTAATTATTATAGTTACTTTCTTTAATCACTTGCTTGTTTTAACAAAGAATAAAATATTTTATTAATAAGCGTAGCCAACAATAATTGACGACTCGTCGTTGTTAATTACAACTTCAATAAGGGAGTTTAAAAAAGATAATTTCAAGTGGTTGTAAATGCCATTTATCAAAAAAATTAACTATAATAATTAATAATGATTATGAATATGTATTTCATCC